>JANAVB010006800.1:4577762-4642807 GCA_029216955.1 Iris pallida | reverse complement strand
GATACTGGGTTTAGAGAGGATGCGGCAGCCCAAGGGGAGTATGGATTCTCTCACGAGAGAATGGGTTTTACTATGTAAAATTCGGCCTGGAGGAAGATGTGTCTAGGATTATTCAAGGAGGGCCATGGTCCTTTGATGGGCTTATTCCTTAAGGAGTGGACACCGGAGCTGAGATGTGAGAAGGAAGTGTTGAACGCGATTCCCATCTGGATTCGCTTTTCTGAGTTCTCCGTGAAATACTGGAGCATCCATTTGCTTATGCGATTAGCTAGCTTGGTCGGTAAGCCGATCAAGGCGGATGAGGCTACGGCTTTCCGTACCAGACTGATGTATGCCAGAGTATTTTATAGAGATAAAGGCCGGATGGAGCTTTCGAGTATTCTCGAGTATCAGGAGGCATCCGGGGGAGGTATTGGCTCAGGCTGTGGATATGATTGGTCCTCCCAATGTGTTCATTCTATGAGTGCTTTGGTCACTCTTCTAGTGCTTGTCGGACTAGAGGGACGGAGACAGCTAGGCCTCGGTAGCGCAGATGGAGGTGGTGAGCCAGAGGTGACACCCGTCCCATCGCAGGAGTGGCAGAGACAGTCAGGCCGATGGAGGAGGCTCCCTGATGGATGGGCCAGGAGGTCCATGACTAACACCCCGTAAGACAGGAGGTTCTCAGGGCACGTAGTCTCGTTTAGGCCCCAGAGAAGTATGATGACCAGGGGTATGAATTTCCTGGATAGCAGACCAGATGGGATGGAGACTTCTTTGGTGGAAAAGGTCTATTGCAGGAAGAGGCATGCCCCGTCCCACGGAAAGAGGAGCACCAGCCAGGGGGGCTTGATGATCAACGTGGCAAACCCAGATTGGACCTTGACTCTTTCCAGGATTCAGGCCCATCTTGCACACTCCTCGGGGACGGGGATGGGGGAGGATATAGATCTGACGGATGGGACACTTCCCTCGGGTGTCAGTCTAGATGGAGTCCAGGGGGTCCTCACATTCAGTAACTAATATGTCAGTCCTTACCTGAACATTCGTGGTGGGTGTTCCATTGGGAATGGAAGAAGATTAGTGGAGTTCTAAGAGGGAAGAAGGTGATATTACTATTCTTTTCGAGACAAAGATTAGAGGAGAGACTATGTTATCTCGCAGGATGCCTGCGAACTGGGCTCATATCCACAACCTGGATCTTTGTGATATGGCTAGGATTTGGGTTCGATGGAACTGTGATTTGGAGGGGGAACAGGTTCTGATGACGAGCAGCTTATTGCCATCTCCTTTGTCAACAATGGAGGATTCTACTTCATTCTTGGAGTAGTGTATGGGCACAATGATAGGCGACTTAGGGAGACCTTGTGGGCGGACATCATGCGAGTAGGTCGTATGGCGGAGCACCTGTATCTTTCTCTGTGCTTATGGGAGACTTTAATACCATGCTACATCGTCAAGAGAATGTAGGAGGTCGTCCAGTGCTAGATTCGATCTTATACGACTTCCAGAAGTGTCTCCTCTTGTCTGGGCTGAAGGGACTGGTGAGAGCCGGACACATCTGGACCTGGCACAAAAGGCGGTCCACAACAGGATTGTCTGTCAGCTAGACCGGGCTTTGGGAAATAGCGAATAGTTTTGTTACTTCCCGAATTCCATGGCGGAAGGGCTAGCGGCAGGGACCAACGATCACTCCCCTATCGGGTGGGTCTCTCTGAGAGGCCCACTTGGAAGGCTCGGCCATTTCGGTACAACAATGGCTGGTACCCTCTACGGGATATGAAAAGACTGTTATGGGAGGGCTGCGGTATACTCGGGAGGGCACGACTCAGTTTTGTATGGCTCACAAACTTAAACAGGTCAAGAGAGCCATTCGGGATTGGGGAAGAAGATGCCACGGTCTTCCCTGGAGGACAAGGAGGCTGAGCTTCGGGAGGTTCAGGAAGCTTTGTAGGCTGACATTCTGAGCGGTGAGTTGGCAGCTAGGGAGCGGGACCTGATTACGGAGGTCAACATCATAAGGCTTCAGCAGAAGATTAGGCGGCCCAGAGGGCCAAGTGTTCATGGCTCAAGGATGGAGATCGGTGCTTCAAGTTCTTCTATGATGTGATCTGTGCCAGATAGCACTGAACAACATCTCCAGGCTACTCAATGGCGGGGCAGGCTTATTGGCAACCCGGTGGAGATCTATGAGGAGACAGTTAGTTCTATTCTGCTTATATCAGCAAACGATTATTCCACCACGTTTTCCGGACTTGTCACGAAGAGGCTGGTGACGCACCATGGGAATAGCTTGCTGTTGGCCCTCCTAAGACTATGTGCATATTAACCCTTAGTACTGGATTCCAAATGTTTAGTTCAATTTGCTGTTTTTTTTTTTAAATGTAATATTTTGGAGCTATATACATTGTTGTATGTAGGGATATGATGTTGGGTTTATACTCTTACATGTTAGGTTGTGATAAACATTGGGTTGGTTAATATTACACTAGTTTAAATGTTAGCTTATTTCAGATTCTTGTATGTAAATGCTGAACTAAAACTGGGTCTAACCTTTCATTACTAAAGCTATAACCCTGTATAGTGACATCCACACTCTAACATAGTATACACTGCCATGTAACCTAACCCTTCCTCTCTATGTTATGTTCATATATCTATATAGATATATATAGAGTTTATGCATACATGTTATAATGTATATAGATACATAACTAAATCTCTACCTCTTTATATATACATATATACATGGTTAGCCATGCATGTTATGAGCAAATGAGTTGTGTATTGTAGATTGTTTAGCCAATATGCCATGATTAGTGTAACTTGATAGTTATTGTTTGAAACCCAAATCCTCCTATGTACTTTCATGTATATTTCACATACACACACGCCTATTATCTAACCATATGAACATGTCCACATACACCCATACACACACGAACTACATAACTTGTACATAATGCTAGCTTTTCCCTCTCTAACGCTATATATATAAATATATTGTGATTGGATTTACATGCAATTGGCTTTCATTCTTTAACTTTTGATTTTGATTTTCTTGAATAATACCCCTTATTAGATAAATGGTAGTTAACTTTATTTTATTTTGATAAGTACCAGTTTTCATATAGGATGGTAGACAGCCTTACAGTCTTGATGATTGTTATTTCTATATCTTTTCTAGTTTAGCACCCTAGATTGCTTGTGTGTTTTGATACCCTATGACCGTTTTGGTTTAGCATGACTAGTATACCTAGATGAGACTTTCACTACCACCGTATGCCATGACCCTGTATGTCATCCTTTTAAATCGTATGATTGTTTAAGTTCTGAGACTTTGATTGTGGGGGGTTTGACCTAGAAGGAGTATGAAGATTTTAATTTCGAGGACGAAATTTTTTTAAGGTGGATAGATTTGTCACCCCCAATTTTCAGAAACAGGAGTATTTTTGTTATTTTATATTTTTGAATATTTTTAAAATTTATTTTATTATTTATGATATTATTTTGGGGTTGAAATTTATTTTTATTATTTATGATATTGTTTGGGGTTATTTGAGTCGGGTTCGAATTTCAACTCAATCCGACTTGAAACGGGGACCCGAGGGGGTAGTTTGACTCTAGTGGAACCCACACACTAGTTAGGCATGCCCACATGATATTAATTTTAGTCCACATGATATTAATTTTAGTTAGTAGTTAGACTAATTATTTATGGATAGGTTTAGTTTAATTAGAGACTTAAAACTAGACTAAATTGACCTCAACCTTTAACCCATTCCTAATTTAAAATCAAATAGATTAGTGAGGGCATTTTGGACATTCAAATAGGGGACATCTCACCATTTTTGGGCAACCACCTATGGAGGGGATAAGGAGTGAGTCACTCCTTCATTCATTTGTTTTCATCCACTTTCTCTCTCTTGTTCTTCTCCAAATTAATTTAGATATGAACCTCCATTGATTTCATCTCCAAATCAACCCCTTCTTCCACCAAATATTCTTCATTTCTCCTCTACTCCATGTTTAGAGGGTGCTAGCCAAGTTTGGGAGGATTCGGAGCTCGTTCGTGTTCTTTTAGAATCTCTACGTGTCGGTGTTGTGTCGGAAGAATTTTTCTTTGAATCTCTCTTCCGGAAGGTATAGTCTCTTCTCTAATCCATCCCTACATGCATATAGGAATATTTTGAATCCATAGGAATGACCCCCATGGTTGTATCTCCATTTGTGTCCATTTGGAGGTCATAGTAGTGTCCTGTGTTGTGGTTGTGTCCATATGGGAAAACCCCAAATTTGGATACACTATGTGTTATTGTTATGTATGAACGAATTATTACATGTTTAATCTCATATTTTTGTATTGGAGATGTGTTCTATAGTGTCTCATATATATATATTAGTGTAGAGAATGAGTTCTTGATATATTATGTTATATACTTGTGTTTCTTTTGTCTCAAACTACCTAAATTCGTCATAATTTTTATCCACGTTTTTAGTAGCTAGAGCAACTTAGAAATGCCATAACTTTTAGTTCATAACTCCAATTAACCTCCCGTTTTTTTAAAAAAAGCATATCGAAGTTAGCTTTCCAAATATATATTTTAATAAACCAAATTTTTCTAAAACTTTCTGTAGAATTGTTTGAGTGTCAGCTGTACGAAAGACGAACGCGTTTCGGTGTTTTCGCGATTTCGGGAGCTTCCGAACACGAAAATGCGATCCGTTTAAAGTTTCGGAAAGCTAACACGAAGAGCTACAACATACTTTAATCCTAGAATTTAGTGAAGGCCCAATTGGTACAATATTGATTTTAAGTAGAAGAATGACTATACGATATATGCATTTTGTGTAACCTATGAGCCTATGTAGTATGGATATTAAATGAATATAGAGTATGTAATGTAATATATTAGATGAATGAAATAATATATATATGATATATATTCTATTTACATTAATGTATATATATGGTTTGAATGCAAGCATGTAGAATGCAATTAATATAATGCATATAAGCAAGCATGAATGAAAGAATGATATACAATGTATGCATGAAAGTATATATGAATGCTAATATAAATGCATAATGTATAAATATTGTAATGCAATATATAATGATAACAGTATAGTAATGTAGAGTATATGATGCAAGCATGAATGAATGGAGGAAATAGATGTAATAGGTAATATAGAATGTAATATATGAAAGAAATGAATGATAATATATAACATGATATGTAAGGTATGTAAGGTATTGAAACATGTATGCAAGTATCCTATGTAGTAAGTAACGTTATCAAGTATGAATGTATGCTATATATGATCCAACATGATAGGAATGTATGATGCCATATTCGCACTTAGCACCATGTTCATATGTTAAAACCCCCTTCTACATGTTGACAGTAACCCCAAGCATGAATACACATAAAACCTACTTACTGTTATGAGTAAACCCTTTGATGTATAAATAAACCCTTTTGTTATGATTAACACCCACACACACACATGCTAAAGCTATGCTTTACATGTTGTTTCTTCTATGTGACACAATAAACCCTTGCTAAATGTTATCCTTCTAACATAACCCCCTCATACTTGAACACATTGTACTGCTATGTACACATTGCCATATCCACATTCATGTATCACTCACTCCATGTCTTTATGCACCTTGTTTGTAATAAAAATATATATGAATATATATGTAATGTGTGTTTGATAACTTGTGTAGCTTTGTGATTTTGTGTGAGTGTTAGTCTAGGCCTGGTTAGGCCTAATGAGACTTGTTAGTCTAGGTTTAGACCTAGTACTACCTAGTTAACCTAGTTTGACTAGTACGGTTGACCAGAGTTGACTTTGACCTAGATTGACTTAGAATCATGTAGATTGTATTATAATTTTAATTACCATATAAATTGAACTCTTTATAACCTGTGTTGCTATAACTAGGACTCTGTGACTCCAGTTGGCCATCTTTTTATATCAGCTGTTCAGGATATCAGGCGAGTACATTCTCTGATCGTTTCATACTTGTCACGACTTATATTCTTGCTCTAGATTACTTTACTTGATGCTGTCACGTTATCATCACGGATTGGTACTATATGGATCTCTTCTTGGGATGTTATCCCCCTTAGCGGGCGCATCGAATATTTTATGACATGTGTTTCATGTACATCATGTATTCCTTGCTTCTGCGTTATTCATGTACACTCATGTTCTCTCATGTTCTTTCATGTACGTTCATGTACTCTCATGTTCTTTTATGTACGCTCATGTTTCCTCATGTGTTTCCTGTATAACCAAAACATCATGTTCGTAACGTAACTTGAACGGATCCTTGTATATTGATTGTTGGTAGGGGTGAGTATAAATGGTCATATGATTTACCCATCATGTTCACTCTGTTACTTTTCATGTTTTATCATGTACAACACAGCCTTATTGGCTGATGTCCCACATGTTCACTCATGTACATCATGTTCAACCTAAGCCAATTATATGCCATCTCGTACTCTAAATTACTAGTCACTTACAGTTCTTACTTATCATGTATATATTTCCAGTTATCAAATATCTCTCCTATTTTCATGTACATCTTCTTACAGCGTTTCATGTATCTTACTCTATTGCTTGCTTTATATTTCCTGCCATGATATGAACTGCATGAGATGTACTGTGCTTGCTCCTGTCCTGACTGGACCTGTTGATAAATTTTACAGATAGCTTGGAGGTTGTCTGCTAGCCTAGAGGAGACACAGTAGAGGTTGTATAGATAGCTAAGGTTTTGCTCATAGTTTATTTTCAGTTGTCTTGAGTTGTATTTATGGATTACTGTATTTGAGCTTTGAGATGTATTTCTGGGTTTGTGTATCTTAGACACTTAGACTTCTATCTGCTGTATCTCTTTGTGGATTTCATGTTTTATCTATCTTTCATTATGCTCTATCTTAGATGTGATTGAGTTTACATTCTGCTATGTCACCCCCATTCGGGGAGTATAAACTGCTTAGCATTATATTGTTAGATGTTGTGACCTAGGACAGCGTTCTACCGCCGACACTGCGGCGTAGGCTGGACGTACCCACTTTTCGTGCCCTTACTCTAGGGTGCGGGTCGTGACAGGCCCTTGTGAGATTGGAGGAGGTGGAGGATATTGTGATGAAAGCTGATCCAAATAAGGCTCCGGGGCCTGACGGCTTCTCTTGTGGGTTCTTTAGACGTCATTGGGGTGAGCTAAAGTTTCCAGTTATGGAGGTGGTACAGGAGTTTTTCTTGGAAGAAAAGTTGTTGAAGGAGCTGAATCACACTTTCTTAACCTTGGTCCCGAAGAAGGAGGGTGCTACATCCCTAGCTGACTTCAGGCCTATTATATGTTGTAATTATCTATACAAGATAATTACTCACCTCATGTGTCGGCGTATGGAGGGGATTATGTAGGGCCTGGTGTCTCGAAATCAAGCAGCTTTCATCAAGGGGCGCTCGATTGTTGAGCACAGTCTTCTTGCACATGAGATGTTGAGGGATTTCAACAAGCCGGAGGGGATAAAGGCTTGTGTAAAGCTGGATTTATGGAAAGCCTATGACACGGTCAACAGGGACTTCCTCTGTCACCTTATGTTTGCTATGGGATTTGATTAGAGATGGGTCGCGAGGGTGAGGGAGTGCATTTGTTCCCCCACATTTTCGGTCCTCATTCAGGGTACTCCATATGGATGCTTCTCGAGCAAAAGGGGACTGCGATAGGGGGATCCTCTCTCTCCGTACCTGTTCACTCTGGTGATGGATTACTTCACTTGTATGATGGACCTGGCGGTGCATAGTAGGAAGATTGCTCCTCTTTTCAGGCAGGTCAAGTCGGTGGTGTCTTACTTGATATATGCTGACAACCTCTTGGTATTCTTACAACCATCTATGAGGGGGTTGAGGGCACTTTCAGATATTATGGAGGAGTTTGGGCGGTTGTCCGGCCTGCAGCTGAATAGGGAGAAAAGTAGGGTCTATTTCAGCTCTCTGTGCACGCTCAAGGAGGAACGGGCCCTCTCCCTTGGAGTGGAGAAAGGTGAGTTACCGGTGAAGTATCTGGGGGTCCCGTTGATGGTCAATTATGCCAGGGATCAGGATTGTCTCAGTCTGGTAGATTTTGTCCAAAGGAGAGTTGAAGGCTGGCAGGCAGCTGGTCTGTCCTTTGGTGGCCGTATTAAGCTGGTGAGGTCTGTTATCTCTGGCACCGCTATGTTCTGGTTGCAGTCGATTCAGATCCCAGTAGCTACCATGAGGAAGGTGGAGTCCATTTGTGCTAATTTTATCTGGAGGGGAGGTATGCATACGATCGCTTGGAAACAACTCTGCTGGACCCGAGAGGAAGGAGGAGTGGGGTTACAACCTCTTCGGGCAGTTAAGGAGGCATCTGGGGTACGGATAGCGTGGCGATTCATCAAGGGAGATTCCCTTTGGACAGAGTGGCTGGCTAGCAAATATGAGTGACGGATGAATTTTTGGTCTTGTAGGATTGATAACAATTTTTCGGTCTCATTTAAGGCTATACTTAGATGCAGACCGATCCTTCAGTCCGCTATATGCATGATTATGAGAGATGGGGGCGAATATTGATCTCTGGCTGGACCCGTGGATGGGTAATGGCTCCCTTCTGGAGATCTTGGGGGCTCAGATGGACAGAGAGGCGAGCAGGGGAGTAAAATGTAGTCGGATTATCAGGGATGAGAGCTGGAGGCCTGAGGAGCATCCATATACGGCTTAGTTTGGGGAGGAGATTCGTCAGATCACTATCGATACTAGCCTGATTGAGGACTCCTGGAGTTGGGTTGATCCTAGTTCGGTTGGAGGGTCTGGGATATTCAGTTTTAAAAGTTGCTATAATCTGGTTCGGACCCCACATGACAGGATTGAGGAGTATGACTTTATCTGGGCGAAGGGGACTGCTCGTAAAATGCAGCTTTGTTCATACAGACTCCTTCTTGGCAGGTTGATGACTCGGGATAGACTTATTAGGTTTGGGATGCAGATTCCAGACCCAAAGTGTGTTCTCTGTACGGGTGACGCGGAGTCTATGGGCCACCTATTATTTGAGTGTCCGTGGACTTGGCACATCTGGGAGGAGCAGTGCATGCGATTGTTGGGTAGAGTTGGCAGTGCCAGAGATATCCGGGGGATCCTCAGCTGGATCAGAGACCGTCGTGGTATGGACCCTGGTTGGGCCAAGATGGCTAGAGTTAGACTTCCTGCATCAGTTTGGCATGTCTGGAGGGAGCGCAACAGGCGTATCTTTGAAGGACTGGCTACTTCACCAGTAGGAATTCTACATAACATAGAATTCGATGTATCTGTAATGGCCCCTTAACTGGGGAGGGAGATGTGAGAATAGTGTATTGTAATACCGATACCATGATTTGCGTGGAATAAAATTTACCCTTATTCCAAATATATATATATATATATATATATATATATATATATATATATATATATATATATATATATATATATATATATACACTGTAAAATATATATATATATATATATATATATATATATATATATATATATATATATATATACACTGTATATATATGACCGTCATTCATACATGTATATATATTGGATACACTCACATACGTTTGTACCCATATCATGCATACATGTATCAGTTTAACCCTTCACATGTTTTCCGCCATATAGGTTGTCTACTGTTGCCTAATAATTTCCCCCTTATCCTCCTGCAGTGGGGCTAAGCCCCATGATGCCTAGGGCCAAAGAGCTCTCGATCACCTGCCTGCTTGCCCTGCCCCTACACCTGCAGTAGGCAGGCTCCCTAAACCTAAGCACTACTCCAATCTTCCTTCCTATAGCCTGACACAGGTTAAGGACTTAAACCCGAGCCCCATATTCCTCTGATATACGACTGATACATTAATTCCTCACATGGGTACTCACCAACTGACACTAAATATACTGATTTAACTCACTGACCAATGTTCACATTTTACTCTCTGGCCCTAACTGATACACAAGTGGTATCATACTAATACATGTTCACATGTCACCAGGGACCGAACAAGCCCAGGTGGAATGAACAGTATAGTTTGAGACTGATACTCTATGAGTATCAGTCGACTGATACCACAAAGGTTGTATTCAAAATATACCCCTACCCAAGATCCTCTACTGCACCTGTATTTACAAGCAAACCACAGACCAAGCTAAGGTCCAAGGCTTGCTGCTGTCCAATACCCTATCACTGATACAAATGAGTATCACAGTCTCCCCTATCCTTCCTTATGACTGATACCTATAACATGGAGTTGAGCCTTTACCTCTCTAGCTTAGTGAACCACTCACTCATACCAATCGTTTCACATCATTCCTCTTAATACCAGTTAACATAACCAAATATATACACAATACAGTCCATACTCGAGCCCCCTGCTACTCCCTTGCTATTACAAGTGCACTGTAGACAGTCCCCTCTACTATACTTCACTGGTACTCTAATTCCTAACTGACACACTAACAAACACACACTGACACATATGTAAGTATGTGTATGACACACTTACATCACCCCACACCTGTATATATGACTCATACCTAAACACAAGGGACTGATACTTAAAGTCCAATAGAGGACTGTACCAAAAATGAGATGGAACTAATCATAATGTATTGACTGAGACCTATTAGTAAATGCCAATTGAAATGGGACTGAATAGTATATAGAATGTAGGGCTGATGATTAGAGTATAAATACTAAAAAAATAGGGATTGGTACATACATAGGGATATGGACTGAACTTATATAGAGGATTATAGACTGGATACAAATGAATGATTGAACGATGAAGTACAAGGACTGAACAACCTCTAAAACTTGAGCCACTAGTGAAAATTGATAGGTAAAGTATCAAGTGACTGAACAATATGGAGTGGAACTTAAAACAGTGGACTGAATTATATAAGTCCAAAGTTAACTAATAAAATACAATATAACTGATACTCCAATATCGGTACAAGACCGTGATAATCCCTCATCTCTATTGCAGCTACTGCAACTTGATGTAAGTAGCCTAACCCCCTCCAATATCAGTACAAAATCAGTACACTCTCAACTCTCCTTACTGAACAGAACACACACACACACATTCCATAACAGCCCACATATTTTCCAAACCCCCAATGCAATGTATATCACACAAATCCACTTCAAATCACTACATAAATCCTAATATGGATAACTCAAGACATTGCAAACCTAAAACAAGATTCAAATGTGAAGTTTAGAACATAGATGCCCTCTTGGTCATTTTGTCAAACACTTGGCGGGTAAAATTCTGTAGCTACCAAAATGGCACCATTCTAACCCATAAAACTATTAGGAATGAGTTCTCTAACACCTATTTCACCACCTATAGGCTTGGATCTAGACATTAGAGGGGTCTTCTACATGAATACATAAAATTTAACCATGGAAATGAAAGTTTAGAGGGTCATACATATGTAGGAAGAAGCCTACACAAAGACCCACGAATTTGGAGAAGAAAGATGAAGATGTGGCTCTCAAATCCTTGCTAGAGCCTCCACTAAGCCTTCTTGAGCTCCCCAAGTCCCTATCACACCAAGGGAAAGAAGAGAAAATTTGGAGAAGTATGGAATGAAGGAAATGAGTAAAAACCCTAAATTGGAATGGTGGCTGCCATTAAAGGCTTGTGGGAGTTTAAATAGGGTCTTGCCAATTCCTAAACTCTTTATAACACTTAGTATTAGGAAGGTCTTTAAGGGGACTAAATGGATTGGCTCTAATTAATGCTTGTACTCAACCTAGTCATGACTAGAGTCTAATTGATTAGGAAATTTTAAATGTATGAGTCCAGGCTAGTCTACTAATAAATACAACCATCACATTTAATAAAAAAAAATTCATAAATTAGATATTTGTAAAATAAAAAAAAATCCTTATTCTGGAAATGTGGTATAGTGACAGTTGGAATCCGTTTATAAATATGACTGAGTCAATTACTCGTGTCATGTGCACATCGCTCAAAGATCTCATTCTATTTGAACAAACTTGAGTTGATCGTATCTTAAGAGATACGATTGTCATGTGGCATATTTTAATAATACCGTGAGGGAGCTGCACGTCGTAGAGGTTGCGCTTCTGGATATCATCGAGGCTGTGCTTCTATAACGTCTTAAAGACTGCACTCCCAGACATTGAGACTATGCTTTTCTGTATCGTCAAAGTGGCTACTCTTTTGGAGTTGCATTGGAAGCTATGCTTGTCACGACCCGTACGCACTTTTTGGGATAAGAGTGCGTGTCCAAGCCAGCCTATGTCGCAGTGTCGACAGAAGAATGCTATCTAGCCACAATACTCAAAATCATAAATAATAACTTTATTGCTCATTCACCAACTAATTTAGATTACAAAATTCACAAGTTTACATTTGCTAAAATATACAATGTCTCACAAAATAGAAAAGACAACTAACTCAACTATCTAGTCTTCTAGGGTTGACCTCCGCATATACCCATGTATCCCCCAATGATCCAAAGCATAGAGTAGCTACGACAAAATTGAAAAATAGGTTTCCAGTCAGGAATGGAACGAGTATAATCTAACAATAGTTCCAATAATTTGACAAAATCTGTAAAATAGTAAATAATACTGAAATAAATGATGGGTGCATAAACAGGAAATCATAGTATGAAACATATGAGTAAAAGCAGGAGAGCATGGCATTCAAGACAAGGAAGTAACAGTAATAAGATAAGACTGCATCTAACTAGTGAGTTGAAATACACTTTCGACATATAAACGGCTAAGGGGGTAAATTCAACACCCGACATGTGAAGTGTGCGACTGCTATCAGACAAGATCAGATAAATAGAATATTTCTGGGTATATTTACATGTTTACTAATGTACTTCCCCGCCCGACTAGTACTCATGGATACAAACAGGTCACGAACACGGTAAAACATTTGTCACGAACATGTAAAGAGCCATAATTACCATATCGTGTACCCATCGTGTCAAGAATCAACAGAATATCAATATAAAATACTACTAAATACATGAACCATAGAGATGATCAAATATGAAAACTATCAGAAATGTACTCGCATGTGATCCTTTGCTGGTGATATCAATAATGCCATTGTGTTCAGAATAGCCCACTTGGCTAGGGTCGATGCGCAGGAATCCCAAAATTGGCAAAAAGGGATAGGAATAGATTAGCCATGGTCAAGGTCAATATTCAAGGAATTTCATAAATAAATATTATATACTTCATTTTGAAAATAATTTATAACTATTTGGGTAAATATTTATAAATTATTGAAAACTACATTTTACTAGTTAAAGTAATTTAGTTAAATACTTAGAAAATATGGAAAAAATCATTTATGACCACTTTTTAGAAAATAGTTATAATACTTGAAAACTATAATTATTTTGAAAGCCTAGGAATATCTTTATAGGCAAAACTCACATACAATATTCTTGCTACAATATAATCTTAAAACTAATAACAATATATAATTTCCCAATAATAATTAGTTTTATTAATTAGTTAGGAAAACCATTGAGTAAAATTAATAGCAAACTAATAACTACTAATAGCTAATAGCTAATAAAATTATGAACTATTAATAATACTTTAACTAAATATTTATAAAACATGACTAATATAATATATCAAAATGCTAAGTAATACCAATACAAGCCCTATTAATATATGTATCTTTATACAGTACCCAAATAATTAATAGTAACATTAATAATTATAATAGTAATATATTATTAATAACTATCTACAAGACTAGATATTATTAGCAATAGAAATAAAAGCAAAGGGCTGAGAATAGGGATTCAAAAGGGGGGAAAAGAGGAAATACATAGAGAGAGAGAGCCAGTGAGAAGAGGGAATCCAGAGAGAGAGCATTGGGGAGGCAAACTCATCGGGGATGGCACGGCCGGCACGCAGAGGCGGCTCTGACGTGGAGGACGCGGTCGACTGGTGGGCGGTGGGCGGCTACCTGCGAGAGTCCATGTCGCATGGCCTCGAGCCGCGGTAGGCCGGGGCACAAGAGGAGTGGTGGCGCGGGGGAACTCCGATCATGTGGCACTCGAGGGCGGCCGCTCAGATATGTGAGCCCAATCGTAGGTGTTGCCGGTGCGGCTTAGAGCACGGAGGCTCGGAGGGAGTATCACGACCCGTACCCACTTTTCGGGATACGAGTGCGTGTCTAAGCCAGCCTACACCACAGTATCGACGGTAGAACGCTGTCAAGCCATAATGCTCAAAATCATAAATAATGCTCATTCACAATAACTACATTAAATTACAATATCCAAGGACACAATTTATAAAAAACAACTGAATAAATACTTAACTATCTAACTAGTCTCTGGGTTTAGCCTGCAAGTACACCCTCTTCCCCAATGCTAAGCGTAGTCTCGGCTAACCTAAAAAATATTGGTTTATTCGGTCAGGATGGAACGAGTACAATTTATTGAATGTCGTTCCAATATAGAAAAATGACTATAAAGCAGAGATTCGCTATTAAATATATGATTTAAAAAAATAAATAGAAAAAGACATGAGAAAACTAGACATAAACTGGACAATAAATGAAATAAACAAAGAAAATAATTTATAGGTGACTGAAGTACCTTTGATATATGATCGGTCTAGGGACAGTTATACCACAAAGTCTACGATGTCTAAACACTGTCTACGATGTCTACTTTGCAATAAATAACACTTTCTATGATGTCTACTTTGCAATAAAATAACACTGTCTATGATGTCTACTTTACGAGAATAAATCACTGTCTACGATGTCTACACTGTATAAGGTCAGATCACACATCCATGGTACTTCTCCTTCCCGACATAACAAAATATGACAAAACATAAAAGAGACAAAAATCACATAAAGAATGACCAACAGTAAAATTTAGTCATAATCAATATAAAAAATAAACAATAAAATGTACTCGCCTGGGGTCCTTTGCTGGTGAAACCGACAATACCAATAGCTCAATGTGTCACACAAAAGTCCAACTCGCCCAACAGTCTTCGGGGGCTGAAACATATATTAACCACGTGTTCAGAATAGTTAAATTAGCTAGTATAGCGTACCCATAAGTCCAATTCTAAATACAGGGGCAAAACAGTAATTTTAGGGCAAAACCATATCTGCCGTTGGACTCGCTTTGTACTGAAAAGCGTGCCAGTGTCTACGGTCTCTAAAGTTATCAAACTATATGTCTACGGGTCCAATTTGACGAGACGAACCCAACTGTATGTCCAAAGTTGGATTTCGGTGGGCCTTGCACTACTTTGCCCGTTGGATCGGGTCGCGGGCCCACAAAAAGGACGTTATGATCGACCTTCTCAGAATCGGACCAAACTTGGCATACAGGACCAAAAAAAAGATACGGTCCTATTGGCATAAGTTTTGCCTTAAGATGACGAACGTTCATAAAATTATAGGCTAGTTTGCAAAAAGGCCGATACGGGATATCTCGACGGATACGCTTCGATTTCGTCACGCACGCACAATGAAATCGAGTTCCGTCGAATCTCACACGTCGACAACACCCATACGCGTCTTTCCATGCTTATGGGTTGCGACCATGTCGCCCGGTTTGTCGGGGCGCACGCCATATCGGAAATTATTTTCTAAAATTTTTAAAGTTTTGAAACAGTTTTTTGTCAAATTGGGAATCCAATTTCTTGGCATACAGTCATCGAAATCAACTTCCGTAAAAGGATTTTGCAGCCTTATATGTTGTCTACGACTATATTAAGTTAGTTTTCAAAAACTCCTATTATAGGGTTCACAAACTGCCTTCGAAATCAGGGATTTGGGACTGTTTTCAGTCCTGTTTCGTAATGGTTTTTCTTCGACTTTGCATCAAAATTTTGGTCTGGTCTTTCGACTATATCAAAATTTAACTATTGGGATTTCAAGAGGGTTATGCCATCTATAGGTGGGACTTTATGGCTCGACAAAGCATTAACCGAACAGGAAGGGAGGTGCTGATGAAGTGGAGTACTTGGCACTGTGTTCGGTTTAGTGCTGCTGCTGCAACATCTCCTCCAATGCGCGCGTGCGACTGTGTCTACTCCGGCGATGACACATAGTTGTAGACCATCGTGGCGCATCGTCGGAGGTGGGGATCTGCCTCAGTAGTCGGGATTTGGCAATAGGTCGGGAGGAGTTTTTGTAGATTTTGGTGTTTATATGAATATAATCTCGGTTGAGAGTATGAATCAACTCTATCTCAACTGTTTACAGAATTAAAGGATAGGATTCCAATTTTGGATATGGCCAAATATTTAAGTCGGGGTTTAAAGATTTTTGGAGATGAAATCTGTGGTGAAATCCTATCGAGGGTTATAAGGAATCTCACGATATTGAGTTCAGCCCATACCTATCTCGTATGAATACAAGTTTTAAAAAAATAAAATTAATGCTCTAAAATATACACAGATTTAGCAAACTCATCTTTAGGTTCATATATTGTATATATTATTGTATATCTTTGAATATATGGTTGTACATCTATGTTTGTTTACACCCATATTCCTATACCCAAATAAATTTAATAAATTATATCCCAACATCAAAATACTTCATAATTAACTATCGATATATATATATATATATATATATATATATATATATATATATATATATATATATATATATATAATATCTATTGTATATAGTTACTTGCTATTCTTAATTATAATAAAATCATTAACACACAAGGCTTATCAAAATTTAAGAAAATACTATCAATTTTGGAATAAAATAAAAATTAACAATAAACAGTCATTCAGTTTTATTTTAAAAGGCTATTAATAATTAGGAAAATACCAAATAAATATTTTAAAAAGATAAAAAATAAAAATTTTGAAATAGGGGATTTACATCCTACCCAACTTATAAAAATTTTGTCCTCGAAATTAAAGATAATCCTAATATATAAAAATATAAAATAACGAGATTTAATAAAAGGAAGGGCAGGTACGTCAAATTGTAACGTGGCTTCTAAAATGATGAAGGAGAGGGTATCATAAGAATCCGAATTTATGCTATAATCTACGAGATAGGGTATTCCTGGTTCATGATCCTACCCAATTTATGGAAGTTGGCAATCTGTGAAACTCATCGTTATTCGACTTCTCAGGAGGGCCATTAGTAAGGAGTGGCATAAGGGTATTGGTCACTTCTGACCGTAGTCACAGATCCTCAATGGGTCTCGATATTGCCATGATGTTCTTGGTCAATAACATCAAGGGGAAACTATTATGATTATCATCGTTCTTATAGGGGTCATCCTTCAACAAGATAGTAACCATTTCTTGTTCGAAGATAATTTAAACGTGTTGGTTCAATGGAGTTCAACCTTCGTCTAACAAGGGTTACTAAAATATGAGATTGAAAAAATTTTGGGGACGAAAGAGTTCATGGGTCCTTAGTAAGTATATAAAACCCTTATCTATAGAACTAAATTAGATAAGCGTTTGGATCTTTTAAGTCGTAATGACTAGCGTGTGCGGGTTGGTGCTTAGTGTTGTGTAGGACATGTATGTCATATGTGTAGCTTGATCAATCTAGTCCGTGAGGGTGAACTTTGTTGGAAGGAAGAGACTAGTGTTGTGCTCCCAATATCAAAATTACGGTCGAGGATATCAAATGATACAGATAAGAGTGGACGTTATGAACCACTGTTTTATTAGTTTAGTTGGAGCCAATCTATCCTAATCATTAATTCAAAGGAACCTTACGTTCTTAGAAAGGCTTGCCTATACTTCAGCAATTTCTATTCTTGAATTTCCATCCAAGATACATTTCTATGATAGAATGGATTTGAAGAATCAAGGTCGTTATCTTTTACCTTGGTTATCTAAAGGCACGAGCAAAGGGATATAAAATGCAATACGGAGATCGTATCGCAACTTTCGAACATATGGTAGAACGGTTACGAATGTCATCCTATTATAGAAAGGAGAGTATAATACGTTCAAGGTACTACCTAACTTATAGGATTTGGTTAATCGTAGAAAGCACAGTAATATGGCTTCTAAGATAGTCAATTCTCGCGGAGATGTATGAGGATATGAGATACTTCTAATCATAGTCATGGACTCTATAGGAAGCCAAGGTATTACTTACTTGACATTGTCCATATATTGACTATGTTTCATCAAGGCAGTAGGAGAGGTCTTGGTCAAACCTAACCAAAAAAAGTTGGTACAACGGGATTCCATTCACTGCATAACATGGCTATGAAGGAATACGGTTAAGGAATTTATGGACGGAGGATAAGTAGACCATGAGATGGAGCCTACATAATATGTGTCGGGACCTATTTCATAAGTTTTGGTTTTATAGTCCAAATATATCGATATGCATAGATGGGTTTAACTGGTCTCAAAGAGCTCCCTAATTGGACATCAATCTTTGATTATGTTGACTTGGATTTTAATCTATATTGGCAGGTCAAGATGCCATAAAATTAATCTGAGTCATTCCTAGTAGGTTGGGATAATCTTTTATAGGTTCCAAGTCAAGTGGTTGGGCTAATTGCTAGTCAGGTTGGTTAACTAAGTTACTTAAGCCAAAATGCGCCTTCTGTGACTTTTGAGTTTAAGTAGCACAAGATGACTCAATTGAGTGGCACACTAGTGGCATGTGCGTAGTGGGCTTCGAGTAGATCACAACTATATATTGGGCCGAAAGGTTTGAGTCGCAGTTAAGTCTCTAATTGTAGTCGGGAAGTATATCGGTATTATGGTAAGGGTTCTAGTTAGTCTTTTGACCTGAAAGTCGTGTCATAAAAATAGAGTACAAGAATACATGTTTAAGTAGGACATGATATGCCTAAGTGAAGGTAGACTCATCTAGGTCTTACATATCTAATTTGTTGGAAGGAAACAACTGATCTCGTGCTCCGAATATCAATGTCACGGTAAGGGACACCACAGAATCTAAATAGAAAGTTGGTGTTTATGAGGCACTAATTTGTCATCCTAGTGGGAATCAACTTATCCTAGTCAATCGATAATACTAGTAAATCCTAAAATTAAGAAGGCTTACAATCTATTCATTCTAGAGCCTAAGATAAGGTTTTAGGATAAGTGAGGTTAGAAAATTTTAAGGTCGTGATATTGTACATCGACTCTGGTTTATAAAAGAATACCACACAACGTAATAGCTGATGTGAGATGGTCGATACAAACCAAGTTCAAGATCATTCTTCGATTTTAAATAGATGATAGATGATTGTGTAATGGCCATAGGTGATATGGTGAACTAAAAGGGACAATCTGTGTCTATCTTCCTTCAAATACGAGTATTTGTTTTTCTGAGTTAAGTAAGGCAAAAACAATAAAGAGTTCAAGGGAAAGGGGATCGAACGTGAGTATGAGTTTCCAAGGGTGATTGAATAATTCAAAAGAATTGTCAAGGTAGTTGCGGATGAGATCCTGGAGACATCTATATCTCAATCCACGTAGGTCAAGAATATAAAGAGCGAACCGATGCACTACGGTTGATCAGACCATAATACACTGATTCTAATCAGATAATATATTAGTGGACGTCCCCAATAATCATATGTCCTGAACAAGCTCAATAATGAATAAGCTTGCAAAACTAGGCTATAATAGCAGCATTAGTCAATGTATTCCAAAAATATAAGTACACAGGATTTATGATTGAAAGAAGGCACAAATAGTTCAACTTCATCAAAATCTAAGACTCGTCCGATGTTGGTGCCTCTATAGTTGTCATACTTGTCTTGTTATTTTAGGCCTTGGTCGATCAATGGGTCAGGGACCTCTAAAATCTATAATCTCATTGAATCGATTAGTGTCAGTCAATTACCTCATTAGTACATCGTGAGAACAATGGCATGGGAGGCATGCTACCCAACTTATAGAATTTCTATTAGTAATGGCTTTGAATCAATGAGACATACAAGGCATTTTCCTAACCTCTATAGTATCGAAAAACTATAGTCACATCTAAAGTTATTTTACCGAGAATTATGCCTCGCCAGTATACACCTGGCTGTAGTAAACCCTTAATTTTTTGACTCAAATATGATAAGATTATCGGATATTTATTAACTCTATCCAATATTGACACAAGGGTAACTAAGATCAAAAGAGGACCACTAAGACATAGTGTTAACAACAGTCGATGACATACGGTTACTTGAAATAGTTTCAACTTTTAGGGGTTGTGCTTTGCCAGTGCGCTGCTGGCTGCAGTGAATCCCGTAGTCTCCATAACTCAGATAATTAGCGACAGTGCGCTGCTATCTTGCCATCATAATTAAGTCATCAATATTATTCCAACTATATCCCTAAGAATTTCAAGGAGTTTCTAGAAATTCAAGCAAGTTGATCATAATAGAAGATGTAAGTATCTATCCGATAAGTCTCAGTCCTTAAAAACAAAAAGATTGATCAGGGGAAATAATTGAAGACAATAGAAAAACAAACACCCTAGCCTCTATCTCGTGTATATTCAAATAATTAAGGGAAAGCTTTGAATCGAAACTAACTCGAGATTTGTGTATGAATAACATAATCAGAAATTATAAAAATAATTCCATATGGCGAAATGGGAATTATATAGGCAATTCTGACTTATGATATGAGAATGGTATCTAATGAGGTCATGTAACCCCGCTTCCCGAATTTTCCTAATTATTACTTTCTCTCCTTTCTTTTATTGTGCTTGAAGGTCATTTTCGTCGAGACTTTGCGAATAACTTTATGATTAATTTCTATTGAAAACAAGTGCTAAAAGTTAAATACTTTGAGAGTGCTATTTTGTTTTAATAAATATTTTATTGAAGTATATAATTAGAATTATGAAAGATATTTTGTTACTACCTTGAATTTTATTAAATATTAATTTGAAAATTATTTGTAAATTATAAATATTTATAGAATTTTAGAATATGTTTCAAACTATTCGATGACATCGGATATTATCTATATTATAGTGATAAATAATATTATTTTGATTTAGAAATATGTTATTTGACAAAATATTAAATTTTTATTTTTATGTCGATCGCCCATTTCATTTTTGATTTAACTCATACGATTTGAATTATTTATCAATATAGAATAATAATTTAAATTATTATGGCAATCATTAATAAGATTGTGATTAGATTAATTTTTGGCTTAAAAAGTTATTCTATTTGAATTTATATAATTTAAACTTTTGACAATATTAGCTATCAATTTTAAATTTGCAGTATTATCTATTAGTAGATTCGATTAAATTATTTTGATTTAAAAAAATATTATTTGATTCAAATTTATGTATTAAGATTATGTTAAACTAGTTCTAAATATTTATTTGGTTTAAATTTACGAAAAAGGATTTGATCGATTTAAATATAATAGTTTTACCAAAACAAATTTTAGTGGATAAAGATTGTTTAAATTGTTTTGGTAATATTAACGATTAATTAAATCTATATTTCGTTATCAATATTATATTGAATCTGATTAAGTGGTTATGAATACTTTTGATCTTATGGTTACAAAAATATAGTATTTACGGTAATATAGAGTATTATGATTATCAAAATAGTTAGATTTCATAAAATGACTTTTAAATTTATTTATGATAGCATAAGATGTGATCTCTTCATATCTATTGGATTTATATATATAAATCTTTAACCTATCTTTTTCTTTCCTCTATTAACTATATACGTGATCCCTCCAGTAACCGACTAAGACTTGATAACTATATCCGCTACCCTTCCTTTTTATATATGAAGAGAATCAGGAGCCGACTCTCCCTGCCTCTTTGTTCTCTTCATGATATATCAGCACTCGACCAACCTATCTGCCTCCCTTCCCCAAATCTCGGCTCCGTGCTCGCCAGTTCCGACCCACGTCCTACCATCTATCAACGTCAATCCCACCACGTTCGTCTTCTTCTCCGATCATCGCCAACAACATCAGCAATCCGTGTCCGGACCCGTGTGTCCGTGTACATCACATCTTATTCCATTATATTACAAATTTGAATTTGTGTCGACACACCCGACACGAATAACAAACATCAGAACCGCCACAACCGAACCCCAAACACCACAGCCACCATCACTTACCAGCCGCGGGCGGCCAAATTGCCAAGGACTGATGCAGCGCTATTGGTCGACCGTCCCGCTGGGCCAAAGCCCCGCCATCTTCTTGGAATAACTGGGCGATCGAACCCTAAGTCAGGCCGCCTAGGCGCTCCTGGCAGGTCGTCTCGGGTCTTCCGCCTCCGTCCCGCATCTCCTCTCTCCCGATGAACTTCCGCCGCAGGATATCGTCGAGCGCTGCCTACCTCCGTCGCCAGATCCGCATCCTCCAGACCGGAGTGCGCTACCGTGGCCGAGCAGCACCACTGTCGAACGATGGAGCCCCTCTCCTTCGTGCCTTCCTGAGCTGCGACCGCCTCTTATCGACACCACGACCAGCGGCCCCAATCACTCGCTTCCACTGCCTGCTAAACCTCCAATACCGCGCCAGCCGTCGCCTCTCATCAGCGACGACCCATCAGATCTGGCTCTGTGAGCCGACCTCCCTCCGGAGAACTCGAGCCCCTCCGCTTCCTAGCTCCGACTGACCCGAGCGCTGCGCTTCCGAGGTGAGTCCCCTCCTTCTCTTTATTTTCTCCTCCGATCTCTCTTTCTCGAGCTCTTTGAGAAAGAGTAAGAGAGCTAGCATTCACTACTACTTTTTCATTTTTTTCTCTCTCTCTAATACTAAGGAAGTAAGAAGCATTAGGATTTGTTTATACATTACCATTTGTATAATTTATTACAACAGAGGAAAGGAGGTTTACTTGTTTCCATATTATTATAAATAAAACAGTTCTGTATACTTTGGGAAAAATAGCAGCAGAGTCTTTTCATATTGTTATCAGTATTTCATAGTTATTCAAAAAATAATATGTATATTCGTGTATAAATATTATACATTATTATCCTTAAGTAATTTTTAGAGGAATTATGATTAGTTGTTACTACTAGCATTTGTTTTATTAATTTAAATATTTTCTAAAATATGTGTGTGTGCGTGTGTAAGTAGTTTTCCTAATAGTAGTTTGACTTATATATTTTAATGATTTTTATAATAAATATATTATTTTTGATATATAAATATCTTTAAATATAAAAGTATATTTTGGTCTTTGAATAAATAGATGGTTTTATTGGATTTCTATACGTTATTTTTATAAGATTTATATAAATAAATTCTAAATATATTGTTAGATCATTAATTTAAACACGAGTTTGCTTATGGACTTATACAATTGGGCTATAGAGGAATAAATGGATTTTTGTTATTAGGCTTTTGAAGCCTTAGTATAAAGCAAATATTTTTGAGCTATAATTATTATTTTGGTTGGTGAATTATATTGGGCTTGGGTCCTACAATTGCTTTCAAAAATTGGGTATTTGGCCCAAAATGAATTTTCTAGGATTTTCAAATGATTATCTACAATATTTTGACTAATAGAAAAAGTATAGTTTCTAAATATAGTAAATAACTAAATATATTTTTACGAATTCATTCGACTAATCAATTTTGACCGCGACTAGTCATACGTTCCTATTTCTTGTGATTCTGACTTCTTCATATCGACCCTAGGCTAATTGGACTATCTTGGACTCAACGTTATTATCGGTTTCACCAACAAAGGATCCCAGGCAAGTGCACTTTCTGATTGCATTTCGATTCATAGTAGTTTTTATATTTCATGTTTATACATATATCTTGCTGCTTGTTGACACGCTAGTTACACGGAGTAGTCGGAAGAAGAAATATCTTAGTAGACATGTGGACTACCCAGAACTATCCCCATGATGTCTATTCGTGAATAATAGCATTTGTACACGACACGTGCAGGTGCCAGATTTACCCCCTAGCCGTTCACATGTCGAAACGAATATTTTACATCATATAAATAGTTGTATTTTATTTATTTTTCTTGTCTTCTCCACCACCTACCATGTTATCAGTACTTTCTAGTTTTCATCTCTCATATGTTATTTTCATGTCTTGTTAATTCTATTATGTTCTCGCATTGCCGTCGGATTGTGTGCTTGTTCCATTCCTGACTGAAAACCAATATTTTTCAGGTTAGCCGTAGATTCACTTAGCTTTGGGAGATACGGGCGTACTTGCAGACATAAACCTAGAAATAGATAGCCGTGGTATTATTTTCATTAAATGTGTAAGAATATTATATTTTCTTTCCAATATAAATCTTGTAATTGTTGTAATAAATCTTAGAAATATGAATGAGCAATAAAGTTGTTATTTTGTGATTTTTGAGCATATTGGCCGTGACAGCGTTCTACCACCGACTCTGTGGCGTAGGCTGGCTTGGACACGTCTCGTATTCGAAAAAGCGGGTACGGGTCGTGACAGGTCAAAAGAAAAGAATTGAATGATTTATCAAAGTTAGAGCATTAATTCTAGGAAGGCCTAACTAACCAAGTGAATAGTCAATCAATATTGGATCATATCGTCATATCAAAATACAATAGTGTATCTATGGGGATCCGTCAAGCTATCTAAATTTAATAATTCTTTACCTAAATTGTATGACCTATGTAACAACCTTAACTACCCAACAACCAATTTTAGTAAGTGACTCCTAGTCCTAGTCATTCTCCTAAATCAATTCAATCCTAATTTGTGAATGAGCATTTTCTAATCGCAGGCTCGCAATAGTACGACTAACTTAATTACTATCATGAGTTCGCATGATTTGCAAAAACAGACCTGCATGGGCCACCACAAAACTTGTCACAACCCACACCCACTTTTTGGGATACGAGTGCGTGTCCAAGCCAGCCTACGCTGCAGTATCGACGGTAGAAGCTGTCAACCCACAATACTTAAAATCATAAATAATGCTCACTCATAATAACTAAATTAAATTACAATATCCAAGGATTTACATTTGATACAAGGTACAATGTCTCACAATTTATAAAGAACAACATAATAAATACTTAACTATCTAACTAGTCTCTAGGTTTTGGCCTGCAAGTACACCCGCCTTCCCAAGCCTAAGCGTAGTAACCTAAAAAATATTGGTTTATCCAGTCAGGATGGAACAAGTACAATTCATTGAATGGAGTTCCAATATATAAAAACGACTATAAAGCAGAGGTTAGCCATTAAATATATAATTTAAAAATAAATAGAAAAAGATATGAGAAAACTAGACAAAAATTGGACAGTAAATGAAATAAACAAATAATATGCTTTCTAGGTGATTGAAGTGTAACACCCATTTTTTCAAATGAGGATAATTTTGAAATTTTATATTTTAATTTTTTAATAATGATATTTAAATCATGATATAATTTTTGGTGATTTTTAATTATTTTAAAACTATTTTTATTGGTGATTTGCGATTTTGGTATTTTGCTAGTGAAACCAAAGACTACTTGACCTAGAGCCTAACCATGTGATTAGGATGTGTTAATTATCATTTTTGGCCTAGGGATATTTTGGTCATTTTGGTTCTTGGAATTATTTGTTAATTATTTGATTGATGGTTGTTATTTTTGACTTTTGCTAGTTGTGACTTTAGAAACTAGCCTAGAGTTTGACTTTGACTTTGGTGACTTAGTTAGCATGGTGTGGGACCCAAATCTAACTTAAGTTGGTCTCATTTGACTTGAGTGTTACTAGGGTTCATGAGAGGATTGAGAGAGTTTAGTGCATTGGACTTTTGGTTAAGGAGTTGAACTAGCTAGTTACTAATCTTGGACCAAAGCCCACCATGAGAGACCCTAACCCTAGCTCTTAATTTGGACAGCCACAACAGCCACTTATGACCTAATTCTTTCTCTATAAAGTCTCTCTTCATGACCACTTACCTCATTTAGAACACCTCTTGTAGGAAACCCCAGTTTCTTCCCCCTTTCATCAAATCTTTCCATTCCTCCACCAAATTGATCCCAATCTTTTGCATTGGATTCCAAATCTGGAGTAAAAGAAGAAGGAGGCTAGCTTGCAAGGAGGGAAGCTCATTGGGACATTGCTTGAGGAAGGAGACTTCACTATTTTGGGCTTTTTCTTGGAGATTGGATCCCTATAAGTAATCCCTACAAATCATCCTAAAATCCTGATTTTATACCATAGATGCATACATCTAGGTGTCCCCTAGCTGTAGGTGTAGTTTGGTAGGAATTAGAATTAGTTTGGTGTCCATATCGGACACGTATTCGTGTGTGTGCATAAGTGTTCGATGAAATGTTTGAATGAAATTTATTTTGTTATTTTTGAATTCTGTTTGAAGTAATTTGTAGCCCTATAGCTGTGCTTTTGTTCCCCTAGGACTGAGCACGTTTCATGTCCCGTTTGTGTCCAAAATTGGACACGAAATTGTGTACGAAGACTGTCACAGTACCCTGCTACCGGACCCTAAGTTCTCTCTCATTTGGACACGTGGACACGTGCCACTTGGCACAGAGGTAGGGGCAACCTCTGTCAGCACACCCTTCGAGTTTGTCACGATCTCGTGTCATGTCGAGGGAGCACGGACACGCGTACTGGTTTTGTACTAGACGGGTGCAGTCGAATTTTGCCCTCTGAAACTCTTTTTGTGTCCTATCTGACACAAAAAGGACACGAATCAGGGTGCCTAACATAAAGACCTATACTATGTTTTCCATAAAGAAATTCTCTTTATTTGTTATGTTTCTGGGAAAATTACAACTGTAGGAATCCGATCTAGAAGACGATCGCTTTATCCCTTGGACTATGCGAAGAAGAAAAGCTCTCAAAATTTTGACAGTAGATATCAATGTATCTGTATAATGAATGAAAGAAAAGAACTCTATTTATAGAGTCAAAAATAATAACTGAAAAGATAACTGTCTTCACAGCCTGTGCTTAGTTAAAAATCACGCAGGATTTAACATACGCAAGGTTGTGAGCAGTTACTGGACGTGGCCTGTAACTGTTGGACACATGGCGATCATGCATGAGTCGTGTGCAAGTTATAGGACACGCAGGCGAGAGATCAGTGGCATGGCTGCCACGTACTCCAATTTGATAAAATCCACGCAGACTTGTTGAAGACGAAATCCACGCAGACTTGGGACAGAAAGCTTCAAAATCCACGCAAAACTTGGGGCAGGAAGCTTCAGAATCCACGCAGATTTGGTAAAGAAAGCTCAAAATATACGCGAACTTTAGGAAGGAACATAATCCACGCTCAATTGAGGCAGGACTGCCAGCTGTCTTGATTCGACGTGCCTCGACTGACACAAAATCTCTGACAGTGATTGCTTTTGTCAGTCGCATTAAATGACAAGAAGCTCTTTTGGTACGCCAACTTGACGAAGGTTGAGTCTTGCTGAAGAAGATTTCGAAAGTCACGCAATAGTCAGCTGTGATCTCTCGAGTTCTGTGCATACGTGGCATACGAAGAGACATTCTTCGACTATTGTGCTGTCAGTCATAATTACTCTCTGACAAATGATGAGCTATCTCCCCAGCGTGATTTGTTTATATTGTCTGGATCAACTGAGCGTGACTTTTGACTCTGTCTTGATCAACTCAGCGTGACTTTCATTTTTGAGGCCTACAAAACCCCCTTCAAAGTTTTCGAAAAAATGATAAATTATTTCGAAATACTTTGAAAACAGAGATGATAAAATGGATTTAGTCACGCTGAGATGAAAAAATAAATTTCGGAAGTCGAAAAGACTTCGAAGTTCTTTGAAAACATCCAAATGAACTTATTAAATGTCATAATGACTCTTCGTTCTCCGAGACTGATTGTATCCAATTTATGGTGGAATATGAACCGCCGGCGAGCTCTGTTATATAAACAGGGAGAAGATTCATTTTTAATCTTCATCTTACGTCAATATGACACCAAAGGAAGAAGCTGAGGAAGAAGCACGCAAGTTGGGCTTTTGTTCCCATGGTGACCCCACTTTTGGGGGTGAAGAGCCAGAGCCCCTTGTCTTCGAGCTCAAAGATGATCCCTTGCAACTAGCCAAGAATTTCTTGAGCTATTTTGGCTTGGATGGCTCGTCCTCTTCTGATGGGCGCAGCTTCATAGAGCAGCGTGAAATGTTTAAAGCTCTGTTGCACTGTCTGGGAGTTAGGAGCGTAGAAGAACTAGGCACCAAGCTCAGTCGCTCTGGAAAATAGAGCGTGACTTTTATGCTTTTGTTGTACTCTTTTTGTCTTGTCTTTTGTAAGGCCATCAGTGCCTGTCTTGAAGAAATGAAGCACAACTTCTGTGTTTGATCTGCGTGCCTTAATGAGAAATATTAATCAGCAGTCTTTGATTGTTTCCAATGTTGCTCTGTCTTCCAAAGCACACGTGACACTCATTCCACAATTTACGAGCGCTATTTATGCAGATCTTTTCCAAGAATGGACTTGTACTTTGCTCTTTAAATAGATGGAAGAGTTCGCAAATACTCATCTCCCATTCCTTTTCTTCTCTGAGAATGAAATTTTTGGAAGATTTCACTCTCAAACAGGAAAGCAATGTTTTCTAATGTTCGACTTCTGCGCACTGTATCAAACATGAGTTTGCCGATCCTTAGCACCAAACTTGAAGGTAAGTCAGTGTAATACGTGTATTTATTTTTGCTGTTGAAGATAGGCTTTCTGTTTCTTGTTTCTGATTTGAACAATACACGCCTGTCTCTGTTTGATAAATGCATACTGAATGATTTCTGTTGATCTTTCTGCAGAAACTTGGCTGAAAATTTTCTTCAGAACTGGCATTAGGGATGTGGATGCTGTGGAGAATATCCTGCTGACATCTACATCAGGGAGCTCATACGCTTTTGATGCGTAAATCAGACAACTCAGAACTCTTCGTGGGATAGAAGGGTCTTCCTTAGATGGTAGGAAGAGCCTTTATACACGAGAGTTGGATGGTGGAGTCAACTCTGCTACCGAGAAATCGGGTAGTAGAGTTTCTTTTACGGGAGAACTAGGAATTGTATCCCAAGGTTGGATACATTCCTGTCTCCTCTGAAAGGTCGCTCCTAATCCACCAGTTGTATTGGCAGCACCACGACTTTGGGCTGCCATACTCTGTGGTTCTCCTCTCGTCTGAGAGAGAAGACCAGAGTTTGATTCCTGCTGATCTGGTCGTGACTGGGACCCAGACAGTCAGGAATTGCCACCAACAACGAACCTGACGGAGAAGGTCCGACGGAGAAGATCCAAAGAAGAAGATAGATCTCTATTAGGTTATTGTTGTGGTGTAAAATGAAAATCCAAGATTTGTAATAGATTTCCATTATGATTTGTAAGAAAGTCTAAGAAAATGTAATAGACCTTTTTTGTGGTGAAATGAGAATGGAAATGGTAATTCTTCTATGCTCAATGATTTGTATTTGTGGATAAATTGTGGACATGATAGATAATAAAATCATCTTTTCTGTTTTAGAGTATATGATATTATCAGAGGTATTATGGACGTGATAATATATAGGAACTCAAAAGAAAATAGATTGATTTCTATGCAGAGGTCAAAACATGACAAATGAGTAAGCAGATTCGGAATTGATTCAGAGGTTATGAAAACATGATCAATAACGAATCCCCACTTTAATAAATTTATAGAAGATTATGAACGAATGAACCGTCAGGAAATGATGAACAGATGAACTGTCGAGTGAATGTAATAAATGAACGGATGAACCGTCAAGTATTAATGAACATGTGAAATGTCGGATGAATGTGAGAAATGAATGGATGAACCGTTAAGCATTAATGAATATGTGAAACGTCGGATGAATGAGAAACTTCTGCCTATAAATATAGCAGAAATCTGGCGAGAATGAATACTTCTACTCCTCAACATAAAAATGTCATCTGGAGAAGCATCTAAGAAGACTAAGATAGCCTCAAAGGTTCAGAAAGGCACTGAAGAACGCCCTACTGGTCCAGCCAAAACGAAGAAGACGGAAGCAGGCAAAGGTTCGTCTGCACCCATGCCACCAAGGGACATTCTGGATTTTCTGCTCGAACCAGGAAGGACTGAAGTAGAGGAAGCCATGAGGATGGCCGCTTGCAAATTCCTCGTGGGTTCTAACAAGGAGGTTCTCGGCTCTTTTGCTGATCACGTCTTTGAGAAGGACAATAGTGACCCACGTCCAAAAGTAGAGAAGGATGATAGTGATCTTCCTTAATATCATGTATCATCATTCATGAAAATAAAATAAAAATTTTATTTTTTTTTAAAACATAAATTTGTCTGATGATTACAAGTATTTACATTTATACATAGTACTTTTTATGGAATTTGCCATTAATAGGCATCAAAACTTTTCGACCATCCAATTCTGAAAGTTGATAAGCTCCATTTGAGAAAACTTTGCTCACAATATAGGGACATTCCCACTTTGCGTCAAATTTACCCTTACTCATATGAGTTATAGTCATAGGACGTCTGACTGTTAAAACAAGTTCTCCTTTTTGATATGATCGAACTCTGACTTTTTTATTAAAAGCTCTTGAAATTCTAGCTTGATAGAATTCAATATTCTGTTGAGCAGATAATCGCTTTTCATCCAGAGCTTCTAATTCCTGAAGTCGAAGACGATCGTTATTTTCAGCAATGAGTTCATTAGCGATTGCTATCCTTAAAGAAGAAATTTGAATCTCTAATGGAAGAACAGCTTCGCAACCATACACCAGAGAGAAAGGTGTACATTTGGTAGCATTACAAACTGTAGTGCGATAAGCCCACAAACATTCCCCGAGCTTGTCACTCCAATTACGTTTGTTAGTGGAGACAAACTTCTTTAGGAGTTTGATGATAGTCTTGTTGAAAGCTTCTGCCAATCCGTTAGCTGCTGGATTATATGCGGTAGAAGCTACATTATTGATCCGATGATCGTCACAGAATCGAGTAAATTTCTGGCTGACGAACTGTGGTCCGTTATCATGAACAATGCGTCGAGGAACACCAAATCTGTAGATGACGTAGTGCTTAATAAAGCTGATGACATTAGGCATCTTAACTTCAGATAAAGGAATGGCTTCGGCCCATTTAGAGAAGTAATCGGTTATTGCGAGAATGAACCGATGACCTTTAGATGACGGTGGATTGATCGGGCTGACAATGTCCATGCCCCAAGCTTCGAAGGGCCATGATGCTGCCGTCGGATGTAGAAATTTCGAGGGTTGATGAATAAAATCCGCATGGATTTGACAAGCTTTACACTTCTTTGCATATTCGATAGCATCAGATACCATGGTGGGCCAATAATAACCCATACGTCGAATACGGTCTTGAAGTTTTGGTCCTGGCTGATGTGTTCCACAAATTCCATCATGTGCTTCATGAATAATTTGTTGAGCCTCGTCACCGGCAACACATCGAAGGAGTAAACCATCATAAGCTCGACGATATAAGGTCTTTGTTGTATGATTGTAATAGAATCTGAGTGATCGTCGTCTGAAAGATGCTGCCTCACTCGGATCATCCGGAAGAATATCATATAATACGAGATCTAAGAAAGGAAGTCTCCAATCTTTATCCGTATTCTGATTCTCAGTCGAGTTACTGAAGATGAATTACATGCTGGAATCAGATAAAGATGACATCGATTTACGACTGAATCCAAATCCTCTTGTTGTGTTGACGTCATGAGATGTTGATTCTTCAATGTCAACTGGAAGTCCTAGAGTCAAATTATTTTCAAGATGAAATAATTCTCGATTACGAACAACAATCATTTGTTGCCGTCTGATTGGGATAGCCAGCACCGCTGCAAGATTAGCAAGGGCATCAGCTTCTGTGTTACATGCTCGCCTAACATGTTCAATGAAGAATTTTTCAAACGAAAAAGCCATAGATATAGCTATTTTATGATAAGGAACCAGATCTTGATGGTGAACTTCATAAGTACCCCTGATCTGATTGACAATAAGTTTAAAGTCTCCATACGCCTCCAAATGTTGAATATTCAGATGTTTAGCAAGTTGAAGACCAATAAGTAATGCGTTGTACTCAGCTACATTGTTTGAACACGGCTGATCGAGAGAATAAGCTCTTTAGATAGCAAGACCTTCTGGCGATACAAGAACAATTCCAACTCCAGCGACAATATCGCCATTAGGACCAATTCTTGATGCTCCATCAAAGAATAGACGCCAAGTAGGATCTTCTTCAGTAATTTGATTTGAATCTAGGACTTCATCTGGGATTTCATCATAGAGTTTTGAATTTTCTGGAATTGAGTGAGCAGCCAGAAAATCAGCTAAAGCTTGTCCTTTAACTGATTTCTGAGGAATATAGTGCATGTCATACTGAGCAAGTAGGATTCCCCAGTTAGACAATCGAGAATTCAAAACACTGGGTTTCTTCATCATGATCCGTATAGGATTGATCCTGAAAATGACATGAATAGTCTGGCCAATGATATAATGACGTGTCTTTTGGACAGCAAACATCAAGGCTAGACATTCTTTTTCAACCGGTGAATATCGAGGTTCAGCTCCAGTTATAGTGCGGCTGAGATAATAAATGGCTTATTCATGGCCATTTTGATTCTTTTGAGCGAGTAATGCACCCAATGAATGACTCATTGCTCGAGTATAGAGGAGAAACGTTATTCCTGAGACGGAAGGTACCAATACTGGAGGGCTCATCAGATATTGTTTTATATCATCGAATGCTTTCTGACATTCATCATTCCAGATAAAAGAGACACCTTTCTTCATAAGTTTGTTGAATGGTCTGCAGCGTCCTGATAAATTAGAGATAAATCTCCTGATATAAGCGATTCTTCCTTGAAATCCTCGTAGCTCTTTTAAGGTACGTGGAGGACGCCTCTCTTGGATGGCTTTGATCTTCTCGGGATCCACGTGTATACCTTTAGAGGTAATGACGAAGCCGAGAAATTTACCACTAGAGACGCCTAAGAAGGACTTAGTAGGGTTCATCTTTAATTGATGCTTACGCATTAGATCAAATATAATCTTCAAATCTTGGATATGATCCTCCTTTTGTCGACTTTTGACTGCAATATCATCAACATAGCATTCGACTGTTTTTCACAAATATTCACGGAATATAGTGCTCATAGCTCGTTGATAAGTTGCTCCTGCATTCTTGAGACCGAATGGCATAACTGTATAACAGTATGTACCGATCGGCGTTCTGAAAGAAGTGTGCTTCTCGTCATCTGGAAACATTTTAATCTAATTGTATCCAGAATACCCGTCCATGAATGACATTCGCTCAAATCCACAGGTATTATCAATCATGACATCAGTGATTGGTAGAGGGAATTCGTCTTTAGGGCATGCCGCATTGAGATCGCGGAAGTCTATGCATACTCTGACCTTGCCAGTCTTTTTAAGAATAGAAACAATATTAGCCACCCAATCGGGATGTTGTTCCTCTCTAATAAACCCAGAGGTAATGAGTTTATTGACTTCAGCTTCAATTGCATCCATGATGTCTGGACGAAATTGTCGCTGTTATTATTTGACCGGTTTAGTATTCGGCAAGATATTGAGCTTGTGAGTTGCAATTTGAGGATCAAGCCCTGGCATATCTTCATAACTCCAAGCAAAGATATCGATGTAATCACGAATGAGTTTGATCATGTCTTTCTTATCAGTTTCTGAAAGACTTTTACTGATGAATATTGGTTTGGGAGATCCCTCTTCACCAACATCTATTTGAACAAGTTTATCTTCAGTCGGAGGTTCTTTTTGCTCGAAACGGAACTTCCATTGATTATCTAATCTTTGGGCCCACTGTTCTGATTCAGGTGAGATTTCAAACTCTTCTTCGTCTTCATCACTTTCTTCAGAATGGTCAATGGAAACCATGTTGGAAGACAAAATGTTGCAGTAGAGGTCCCCGATACTCGTATCGGAATCCCAGGAAGTGGTACTAGAAGAATCAGATCTCTTATTTTCGTCAGACTCGAGATCTTCATAGATAATATTGATGAAAGGAGTAGGAGCAGTATAACCCAATCCGCATTTCGTCCTTCCATATTTCAAAGGAGGAATCCGGACAGGTATTTTTCTTCCTTTTCCATCATTGAGGCCAGTCCTGAAGTCATAGCCCGTATTTTTGATAATGTCTCTAGATTGCTGACTATAACGACGTAGTTGTAATCTTCCAGTATCATCATTTTTGTCATCATCTTCAAGATCAGAAGGATTTTGAGGTCCTTTGTAGAAGAATATTGGAATGTCTCCTGGCTTTCTGCTTGGAACTAGAAAGTATGAAGATTGTACAGGTTCTAGAGATACATCTGTATGAACAGTCTGTACAACTCCTATGGTTATTGTGTTCAAGTCATCTAACAGATGTAAATAACTATGAACATAATTACACACATCAACGTACTGCAAAGGTGGAGACTTTTCATTAAATGTAAAAGCAGCAATATTTACATTGGGAGAAGGCTGAGCCTTAGAGATTTTAGCCAAGTCAATGACTAAAGGGGGAGAAGAAGAAGAAGCTTTGTTTCGATTAAGATCGATAACAAATGGCTCAGAAGAGGTGAGCTCCCTTGAAGTTTGAGTAGGAAGAATAATCCGCCCTCCAACTGGAATTAGCAGAGTATCTTGTGAAGATGCAGGAACTGTAGTACGCCCACTGACAGGAATGATCAGTGTATTTTGAGTAGATGACTGAGGTAACGGAGAGATCCGTCCACTCACTGGGATGATGAAAGAATCTTCTCCAGAGGGTTTAGGAGATTGTTGCTGAGTAGTTCGACCTTTAACAGGGATTATTAAAGTCTCACTTTGTGCATCTTCTTTCTCCATAGCTTGTATGATCCTTGTATACTCTTCTTTGTACATTCGGGAATCATTGAAATAAGCTTCAATCCCATGGAAGGGATTTATATCAGCAACTTCTTTTTGTACTCTTCCATTGCTATCAATGTATTTAAAACATTGATGAAGAGTAGAAGGCACCACATTATTTTCATGAAGAAAGGGCCTCCCCAGAAGAAGATTATAGGATCCCGCGATCTCGATCACATAGAAAGTGACTTTAGATCTGAAATCGCCTATCTGAAGCTTCAGATGAATCTTTCCCAAAGGCTCACTTCGGCTTTGATTGAATCCCAAGATAGTAGTAACCGTCTTGGAGAGCTTGTGAAGAGGGATTTTTAGTTCATCCAACAAACTCTTTGGCATTATGCTTATAGCAGACCCTGGGTCAATGAGGATACGATCTATCTTCATCGTATCAATATAACCAGTGTAGTAGAGAGGTCGGTCATGTCGATTATCCTCCAGTAGCATGTCGTCTTGTGTAAAGGTGATATTTGGGATAATCTCCAGTACACTGTTGCAATGTAAGCAAGTGGCAGGTTCCGCATCTGGCTTCTTCAATTGTGCAAGACAAGAGTCAGCTTGTAGAAGTGCTTCACTTAACGTCTCCCGAGTTTCTTTGGAAAGACGTAGAAGTTCAAAGAGGGACATTCTAGCTGGAGTATTAGCAAGCTGAGCTAAAATATCGAAATTGTAAGGCTTCTGAAGTCCAAGAGGAGAAGACTTCTTGATTGGCTTATCAAACCGAGCCTGTTGTTTGCCTTTCTCCAGAGCCGTAGGCTTGGGAGGAACAGGTTCAGTGGATGATTCTTCTTCAGGAGGAACATTAGGAGCATCTTTAGCATCTGAAGGGATATCAGTAGGATCTTCAGGATTTTTAGAATAATCTTTTAGGTAAGGTTTCCCCGTTCGAGTAGCACTAACAAGTGCTGCTTTTTTGTCTTTTGGCTCTGTGTCAGAGGTAGACCCAAGAGAAGTCATATGACATGACTTGATCTTTCCAGCCTTCTTGGATTTTTGAGAAGAAATCTTTTGAGGAGAAGGCGATTCAAAATCTGCCACTAGATCAGGATGGATCCACATGATTTCCCCTGTTTCCAAAGTGATTGGCACTAATCCTTCAGACTGTGGAGGAGGAAGATTCACTATGTCAAGAGTTGCCTTGGGAATAGGAACAATCCCACTTTCAAGGAGTTGAGGAGGGAAATTTCCAAATTGCATAGAGACGACGTTGGAGGTGACGGTCTTCTCTTTTGGAGTAAGAGAGATAGCTCCAGATTTAATCATTTTTTGGATCTTTCCTTTCAATACATAACATGTACGAATTGTGTGACCCAGCATTCTGTAATATGGACAGTATTTAGGATGATCTGTCTTACCAGCTTCATCAGGTTTCTTGATCTCTGGTAATTGTATTTTATTACCTTTCAGCAGACATTCAAAGATACCAAGGACATCGTCGTCGTCAAAAGAATATTCTTCTTTGTGGCGAGGTATTCTTGATTATTGAGTTGTAGAGGCAGGAGTTTGAACATTTGATGCATCTTTGCTCTGAAGATTAACTTCAAGAGTTTCTTTTCCTTTGCGAGCATTATTTTTATTGTTAGCACCTTGTCCTGTTTCTTTAGGAGTCATCTGCACTCCTAAACCTTTGAAGGTTTCAGCACTGATTTCTGCAGCTTTGGCACTGACTATGAAGGAAGGCCAATCTTGAAATTGAGTGGACCCTGTCCACATACTGATGATTGGCAACAAGTTTGATTTACACGTGTCAATGGTGACAGCATCAGGAGTTCCAAGAGGCATCTTCAGAGCTTCTCTTCGAAACCGTTCAATGTATTCCTCTGTAGATTCATTATTTTTCTGCTTAATTCTAATAAGAGCAGACATAGTCATGTCATTCAACCCTTCATAGAACCTTTCAAGAAACAACTGTTTGAAACCAGCAAATGAGGTAATGCTCCCATCTGGGAGACTCCTATACCATTCATAAGCCGTTCCCTTGAGACATCCAATAAATACCCGAGTAAGGAGGGCATCACTTGGTTGCAGTTGATCAGTCATCACTTCAAAGTGATTGATAAACTGACTTGGAGAAGTGGTTCCATCATAGAATGAGATAGTAGGAGGCTTGTATTTAGGAGGATATGATACTTGCTTCCATTCTATCGGATAAGGCTGCTTGATGCCTAACCTTTGTAAACCATCCTTTTGTTTGAATGCCTCGAATTGAGTTTTGAGATTCTTCAATTCTTCAGAGACAACTCTCGAAGATTGTGGAGTTGTGGCTTGTAGAGAATAGTTGGGAGGAGGAACAGCATTGTAAGCACTACCCCCAGCTCCAGAGAGACTAGGATTTGGTTGAGCTGGTCCAGGAGTATTGGATTGTACTGCTGGAGGAACTTGTACTGGACTTATATCAGTATCAACTGGTATGGCATCTGGTACAGTCTGTCGATTTTGCAACTGAGCTGTCATGAGTTCATACATCGACTTCATTGTGTCAGTCATAGACTTCATTTGCTGTTCCAAAGAAGCAATTCTTTGATCTTGAGGAGTCAAGGAAGAAGAAGGTTCATCAGTATTCCCATCAACCATATAAGTCGTGACTGTATGAGGGATTATTGATGAACTAGTAGATGTTGTATGTTCTGAATCATTGCTTCGTGCATCAAAGTCAACTATAGGAGAATTACCCCCAGTAGGAAGAGGTGGGAAGTTAGTTTCTCCAAGAAATTCAGAATCAATTTCAGGAATCAAATTTCTTTGACTAGAAGCCAGGACTCTTGCTCTGGTGTTTCTATATACTCTATCTGGACTATCAACTCTACCCCCGGTGTCCCGAGAAGTCATGTTGACAGAGACAAACAAATGCTCATCTTCATCAGGCATAGGTTCATACTGAATCCTATTGAAGACAGACTGTCGTTTATTTTGACATCTGCATTGTATTGTGACTCTTGGCTGGAAGTCACATTCATGATCACCATGGTCTTGAACCGTTGATTGACATCTGCAGTGAATTATGAGTCTTGGATAGAAGTCACATTCAGCATGTTCTTTTAACATAGAATTACTCCTTCTCTTCTGTTGAAGATATTCCCGTAAATCTGTTTGTGAAGATTGAGGAGTATATTTCCTGTTCTTGGGTCTTAATGGCTCTTGATTATATAAAGAGTGATTAATGTAAGCCACATAGTTTCTTGCATACTCTGCATCTGGATCTTTCATATCCAATTGGTATGGTTTCTTAACACCAGAAGTGCTGAGTTTTGTTCTTAAATCAGTGGAAGGTAACACATTGGTTTTGGAAACATGGAGTTTTCCTTCCATTGATCTGGATATTTGCAGAGAAGGAAGAGTTGAACCACTCCTTTGATTAGGAGTTGGTAACAGACCCTCTTTAATGGACAGATTCTGTGCCCAATTTGAAGAAGTCATAGGAGAAGATATTAAGGAATATTTCTTCTTAGACTCATTCAGATTTTGAGACATAGAATGTCCAGAAGGAAGAGTAGTCAAAAGACCATCTCCTTTCCTTTGACTAACAAAAGTATCAGTCAAAGCTGTTCCTGAAGTAAAAACTACAGGAGCAGAAGAAACAACTAAAGAGTTATTCCTTTTCGAAGGGACTTTGTGTGGAAGACCACCCCCAGTTCTAGTAGAACTCGGTAAAGAAGAAGAGATAACTAAGGAGTTATTCTTCTCTGATGAAATACACGCTGAAACAGATTTGGCTAAAGAACCAGTACTGTTAGCGTGACTTTTGATTTTAGAATTACACGCTGGAACAGATTTGGCTAAGGAACCGGTACTGTCAGCGTGACTGTTAAATGTGGGATTGTATACTGGAATAGATTTGGCTAAGGAGCCAGTACTATCAGCGTGACTTTTAGAGTTGAATTTGCACGCTGGAACAGATTTGGCTAAGGAGCCAGTACTATCAGCGTGACTTTTAGAGTTGAATTTGTACGCTGGAACAGATTTGGCTAAGGAGCCAGTACTGTCAGTGTGACTTTTAGAGTTGAATTTGCACGCTGGAACAGATTTGGCTAAGGAGCCAGTACTGTCAGCGTGACTTTTAGAGTTGAATTTGCACGCTGGAACAGATTCGGCTAAGGAGCCAGTACTGTCAGCGTGACTTTCAACTTTGGAGATACACACTGGAACAGATTTGGCTAAGGAGCCAGTACTGTTAGCGTGATCTTTGATTGCTGTCATCTTCGAGTGCACAAGAGTGTGCGTGCTTGCAGTAGAGCTCTTGCCAGTGTTAGGAGCAGACACTGTGGCAGAGACTTCACCATTGACTGCCAACTGATTCTTAGGGACATAGACAGAGTATCCCTTCGACTTGGCAGTGATGATGGAGGCTGGAGTGGGCTTGCCACCCTTAGCCCGCTGCATTTCTTCATAGGCGAGTTGATCGAATTTGATCGTCATCACCTTCTTCGTCGAGCCGATTGACGAAGTATCGCATTGAGTTGTTGCCATCTCAGAAGAGGAGATGGTTTTCCCCAGCAGAGTCGCCAATTTGTTTTCCATAAAGAAATTCTCTTTATTTGTTGTGTTTCTGGGAAAATTACAACTGTAGGAATCCGATCTAGAAGACGATCGCTTTATCCCTTGGACTATGCGAAGAAGAAAAGCTCTCAAAATTTTGACAGTAGATATCAATGTATCTGTACAATGAATGAAAGAAAAGAACTCTATTTATAGAGTCAAAAATAATAACTGAAAAGATAACTGTCTTCACAGCCTGTGCTTAGTTGAAAATCACGCAGGATTTAACATACGCAAGGTTGTGAGCAGTTACTGGACGTGGCCTGTAACTGTTGGACACATGGCGATCATGCATGAGTCGTGTGCAAGTTACAGGACACGCAGGCGAGAGATCAGTGGCATGGCTGCCACGTACTCCAATTTGATGAAATCCACGCAGACTTGTTGAAGACGAAATCCACGCAGACTTGGGACAGAAAGCTTCAAAATCCACGCAAAACTTGGGACAGGAAGCTTCAGAATCCACGCGATTTGGTAAAGAAAGCTCAAAATATACGCGGACTTTGGGAAGGAACATAATCCATGCTCAATTGAGGCAGGACTACCAGCTGTCTTGATTCGACGTGCCTCGACTGACACAAAATCTCTGACAGTGATTGCTTTTGTCAGTCGCATTAAATGACAAGAAGCTCTTTTGGTACGCCAACTTGACGAAGGTTGAGTCTTGCTAAAGAAGATTTTGAAAGTCACGCAATAGTTGGCTGTGATCTCTCGAGTTCTGTGCATACGTGGCATACGAAGAGACATTCTTCGACTGTTGTGCTGTCAGTCATAATTACTCTCTGACAAATGATGAGCTGTCTCCCCAGCGTGATTTGTTTATATTGTCTGGATCAACTGAGCGTGACTTTTGACTCTGTCTTGATCAACTCAGCGTGACTTTCATTTTTGAGGCCTACATACTAGACCTAATCCTAGACACAAGCACGAGGCTTTTCGTGTCGTATGTCGTGTCCATTTATGAAAGACACACGTGCACCACACTGCCTGTGCTGTGTTCACTGACACATTTTTTTTATTTATGTTTGGACACATTCGTGTCCAGTTTTCTGGACACGAACATTTCCCCCAGACACGTATGCACACACTCGACACCTGTATGCACTTTAATTTGATGTTTATTTGTAATTTTCATGTTGATTTGGGATTTTTTCCTAAACTCTGATACTGGGTTCGGATACCCTGTTCTTCTTGTATTTAGATACTTCGTGTCCATTATGTGGACATGAAATCCTTTCCCCTGACACATGTATACTGTCACCCACCTCTGTATGTGCCTGGATTTGGGTTTTTGAATTGGTTTGATATTCGAATAGGGTTTTTGGGTTCGAAACCATCATTTTTCTGATACCTACAGTAAATCGAAGTTCAAGTTGGGTTTAATTGATTTTTGATGTGCTTAATGAATTATATCGAACCTGTGAACTGATTTGTATATGTACATACATGTTTGTATATGCAATTTAAATCCTGAGATTGTATGTTAACTGAGAAAAAAATATGAAAACCTAAGTTGGGCTTTGTATGTAATGAAAACTATTTTTTCTTTTTAACTAAAAACTGATTTTTGGTGTTGATTGATAACTGAGTTTAGTTAGAACTGAGAATTCAATATTAGTTACTGATAATGAGTTGAATATAGAGTTGGGTTTGAAATGAAAACCTGAGAATTTATGAGATATTGAAAGCTTGTTTTCATTGATACTTGATATATGGGAAACCTGAAAACTGAAATGAGCATACACCCTCTCACTCTTCACTCTCACTATGACATATATCCCTATCACACATGTTAACCCCCTCACTACACATGTTTGCATTATCATTCTTGCATTTGTACACAGCTACAGATACATCTCACTACTATGACAATCATTTCACAAAACACTTCCTTGCCTACACCCTGCTGTCCACTCTACACACACACACCCATACATCACTCTCTGTCACTGTACACACACCCTCACCTTCACCAAACACATACACTCTCTCCTACCTTGACTGTTCACAAACACACACACATCACTCTCTAGTTTACTGCCATACCCTCACCTACATATACACACACGCCTACACTTTGCAAAAACCTGAGAACACACATATAACTGCCACATGTATCTGTGCATAATACGTGTCTTGCATCTTTAGCCACTGCATTCAGTGGAATGCCCTGTACTCGTTTCATCCTTACTACACTAATCCCCTGCACCTACACATTTGTCCTGTCCCATTTCCTATAGGTATAGCCTTGTGTTTATATGATATATATGTAGTAGTTAAGTTCCTATGTAATGTGTATACTGATATTAAATATTTATGAGTATTGGTGGTTTAACTTTGAGTTGAGTACAATGTCATAAATGGCACATGAAGTTAGTAGTGGTAGGAGTTAGATAAATCCCTCTAGTAAAACTATAGGATATGGCATGTATATATATATAGTTTAAGTTTAAGATTGAATGTGATTTTAATACCATTTGAACCTAACATATATATATAGTTTAAGATTGGTCCAACCCTAGAATTGATTAAGATTTTCTAATTAGCTAACCTAGTTTACCTAGTTTGACTAGTGTAGTTGACTAGAGTTGACCAAGGGTTGACTTTGGTTTAAAATGACTTATTAGACTAGGTTTAGACCTGGAATAGCTTGGTTGACCAGTTTGACTTTATAAGTTGATCAGAGTTGACTTTGGCCTAGATGACCTAGAAATCATATAGAATGCATTATAATCTTCAATATTACCATTCTGGACATGTTGTGACCTGTGTTGCTCTAAATAGGACTCATCTACTCGGTCTAGATATCTACACTTAGCAGATACTCAGGATATCAGGCAAGTACATTCTCTGATCATTTCATACTTGCTAAGATTTATATTCTTTCTCTATATTACTTTACTTGATGCTGTCACGTTGTTAACACAGATTAGTACTATATGGATCTTTATATTGAGATATTATTTCCCTCGGGAGCATCAGATACATCATGTCATGTACGTTTCACTTTCATCATGTACTCTTGTGCTTTCATTATTCATGTACACTCTTGTGATTCATGTACTCTCATGCTCACAGAACCCTAATGTATACCTTCATGTGCATCCATTTATGGGCCTCCATGTGAAATATTGTATAATAATATAACTTGTCTGGATCCTTGTGTATTGATTGGGGTACGGGGGAGTAGAAGCAGTCATGTGAACAATCCCAATGGTCATTGTATAAACTCTTATTGTAATTATGTACAAATTTAAGCCGTTTACATGTCTATCTTGTACTCTACATCACTAGTCACTGATTAGCTATTTACATTACAGTTCTCTCTCTTTTACTACATGTGCTTTCTTTCAGCTTTTTATGTATTTTACTCTATTACATGCTTTATATTCCTGTCTTGATATGAACTATTGAGATTATGTGCTCGTTCCTGTCCTGACTGGACCTGTTGAAAATATTACAGAGGATGACGAAGACCTTTGCCTTACCTATTATGGAGCTGCCATAGATGACACCTGCGACTTGGACCTTCAGCAGGATCCATCAGCAGTAGAGGATGTCACCCTTATAGTTTAGGCTAGTTAACTTAGACTTCTATCTTATTTTGATGTCTTGTCTCATTTGGATACTTTTATGTTATATTAGGATCTTGTTGTTATTCTGGATTTTATGGAGATGTTATCTTAGACACTTAGACTTCTTCTCCTGTTTGTATTTCATTTGGCGACTTTCATATCTATCTATCTTATCGTATTTTCTACCTTAGATGTGATTGACTTGTACATTTCTATATTGTCCTCCATTCGGAGCGTATATGTTATATATGTACCTTATAATTGTTAGATGTATGTGACCTAGGACAGCGTTCTACCGTCGACACTGCGGCATAGGCGAGACGTACCCACTTTTCGTGCCCCTACACCGGGTGCGGGTCATGACACATTTTTAGTGGTGGCCCATGCAGGTCGAGAGTTATGTAGTGGTATTCGAACTAGAGTATCACTACAGCCTACAGTAGGATATAGGATATAGTTTTGAAGGTACTCAATCACACCTAGGAAAACTCTTATCTGATTCCATCATCAAAATTCTTGCTGCTTTATTGTCTTCCTTTGAAATAAACTGTCCTCCTTTGACGTTATCGATTCATTCTCAGTAATTGCCTTCTTGTTTGATCTGTCTCCAGGATGGTGCAGACACGATCCCATCGCTCCGGCCAGAGGGATACTACTGAGAGGTCTGCCTCAGCCCGGTCAGGCAGCTCCCGTGGTACCTTCTCATATCAGAGTTTCTGTCGTATTCGGGGTTGTACCTCCGTCTGTTTCGAGATCTTCCCCCTGTCATCCCTGATTTCTTCCAGCAGCAGCAGCAGCCGCCTTCGGAATCGGTAGACGCAGCGCAGTTGTTCGACTTCTTTCAAAGGATGGTGGAGGCCCAGCGATAGCAGTCCACTCATTTTCAGCAGGGCATAGAGAATGCCCATCAGCTTGCCCTGGCGACGGTGGAGAGAGTCATTACGCAGCCCCTGGCAGCCCAGATACAGCCATATCAGTCGAAGATGCCAAGGATCCAGGAGTTCCAAAAGATGCGTCTGTGGGACTTCTGCGACACAAAGGGGATTTTGTATGCAGATGACTGGATAGAGCACATCGAAGAGATCTTCCGACTGGCAGAGATACCAGCTCGACTGCAGATTGAGACGGCAGGTAGTCAGATGCAGGACCTGGCTCGCACTTGGTACCAGACGGACCCGAGGGTCGGTACAGAGGGACAAACTTGGGCAGCCTTCAAGAAGCTGTTCAAGGAGAAGTTTTTCCCTGACATAACTCTTGGTGCCCTAGAGTTCCAGTTTGAGAGCTTAGTTCAGGGCAGTCAGACTGTCAAGGAGTACGTAGGGGAGTTCTGCCGTCTGGGCAGATTTGTTGAGGGTCTCAGTAAGACAGCGAAAGCTCGAAGGTTCCGGAAGGGATTAGTCAAGGAGGTCAAGTCCTTGACCAAGAGTGACCGGAGCGCCACTTTTGAGAAGATTCTGGTGGGTGCCCTAACAGCAGAGGATGATCTTGAGCTGAAGCTCAAGAGGGGACGAGACGCTCATGGAGCCAGCAGCAACGGAGGTCCGGCCAAGAGGCCTCATGTACAGATTCAGCAGCATCAGCAGCAGAGGCCTGTTCAACAGCAGTTTCAGGGCCAGGGACATATACTTTACCAACAGACACCCAGGCAGCAGCACATTAGTTGTACCTTTTATAAGAAGATGGGTTATGGATGAAATGACTGCAGGAAGAGACTAGGCAGGTATTTACTTTGTGGTTCAGCGGAGCATCAGTATAGGGAGTGTTCCAAGAACCAGACACCATTGACTCAGGCAGCAGCAGGAGCTAGGGCTCCGACAGGGCAGCAGAGGTTTGTCCAACATCAACAGCAGGCCAGAGGAGGATGCCAGCAAGGGCGAGCTTTCGTCATGACAGTTGAGGATGCACAGGCAGTGGGAGGGATGCTTGCAGGTTCTGTTATTCTCGATTCCATTCCCACTTTTGCCTTACAATAACTATCTTGAAATTCAATTTTGACAGTTTTGTCTATCTCCTTGTTCGTCGATAAATTTAATTCTTAGTATTCTGTGTTGATTTGATTTTGATTTCTCCAATATAAGTCGTATGGGCTAGGTCGCCTCAGTTATGGAATTTAAAATTTTCTACAGTCATAATAGCCAGCATAGTGAGGACATATAGTCAGATTTTGGACGTATTTCTTGGGCGTGGGAATTTAAGATTTTTGCGGCCAAGCATGCGACAATGCAAAAATTTTAAATACCATGATTCTAGAGGTATGTACCATAGTTGGGAACTCTATGATTATCGTAGCCTTGCTTACTAGTATGACAAAGATTCCGAGTCTCATGATTCTGGACAGACGCATATGATTATAGGATTGTATGATTAGAGACTTTGATTGAATGTGGGTTTGACCTAGTACGACTATCTTAATTTCGAGGACGAAATTCTTTTAAGGAGGGTAGACTTGTAACAACCATTTTTCCAAATGAGGGTAATTTTAAAATTTTGTATTTTAATCTTTTAATAATAATATTTAAATCATGATATAATTTTTGGTTATTTTTAATTATTTTAAAACTATTTTTATTGGTGATTTATGATTTTGGTGTTTTGCTAGTGAAACTCTATAGACTACTTGAACTAGAGCCTAACCATGTGATTAGAAAGTGTTAATTATTATTTTTGGCCTAGGGGTATTTTGGTTCTTGGAATTATTTGTTAATTATTTGATTGATGGTTGTTAGTTTTGACTTTTGCTAGTTGTGACTTTAGAGACTAGCCTAGAGTTTGACTTTGACTTTGACTTTGGTGACTTAGTTAGCATGGTATGGGACCCAAATCTAACTTAAGTTGGTCTCATTTGACTTGAGTGTGACTAGGGTTCATAAGAGGATTGAGAGAGTTTAGTGCATTGGACTTTTGGTTAAGGAGTTGAACTAGCTAGTTACTAATCTTGGCCCAAAGCCCACCATGAGAGACCCTAACCCTAGCTCTTAATTTGGACAGCCACAACAGCCACTTATGACCTAATTCTTCCTCTATAAAGTCTCTTTTCATGATCACTTGCCTCATTTAGAACACCCCCTTGTAGGAAACCCTAATTTCTTCCCCCTTTTATCAAATTTCCCTATTCCACCACCAAATTGGTCCCAATCTTTTGTATTAGATTCCAAATCTGGAGTAGAAGAAGAAGGAGGCTAGCTTGCAAGGAGGGGAGCTCATTAGGACATTGCTTGAGGAAGGAGACTTCACTATTTGGGGCTTTTTCTTGGAGATTGGATCCCTATAGATAATCCCTACAAATCAACCTAAAATCCTAATTTTATTCCATAGATGCATCCATCTAGGTGTCCCCTAGTTGTAGGTGTAGTTTGGTAGGAATTAGAATTAGTTTGGTGTCCGTATCGGACACGTATCCGTGTGTGTGCATAAGTGTTCGATGAAATGTTTGAATGGAATTTATTTTATTATTTTTGAATTTTGTTTGAAGTGATTTGTAGCCCTATAGGTGTGCTTTAGATCCCCCTAGGACTGAGCACGTTTCATATCCCGTTCGTGTCCAAAATCGGACACGAACCTGTACACGAGGACTGTCACAGTGCCCTGCTACCCGACCATAAGTTCTCTCTCATTTGGACACATGGACACGTACCACTTGGCACAGAGGTAGGGGCAACCTCTGTCAGCACACCCCTCGAGTTTGATACGATCTTGTGTCGTGTCGAGGGAGCACGGACACGCGCACTGGTTTTGTACTAAACGGGTGCAGTAGGATTTTGCCCTCTGAAACTCTCTTCGTGTCCTGTCCTGACACGACAAGGACACGAATCAGGGTGCCTAACATGAAGATCTATACTAGACCTAACCCTAGACACAAGCACGAGGCTTTTCGTGTCGTATGTCGTGTCCATTTATGATAGACACACGTGCACCACACTGCCTGTACTGTGTTCAGTGACACATTTTTTTATTTATGTTTGGACACGTTTGTGTCCAGTTTCCTGGATACGAACATTTCCTTCAGACACGTATGCACACATTCGACACCTGTGTGCACTTTAATTTGATATTTATTTGTAATTTTCATGTTGATTTTGGATTTTTCCCTAAACTCTGATACTGGGTTCGGATACCATGTTCTTCTTGTATTTGGACACTTCGTTTCTATTATGTGGATACGAAATCCTTTCCTCTGACACATGTACACTGTCACCCACCTCTGTATGTGCCCGCATTTGGGTTTTTGAATTGGTTTGATATTCGAATAGGGTTTTTGGGTTTCGAAACCATCATTTTTCTGATACCTACAGTAAACCGAAGATCAAGTTGGGTTTAATTGATTTTTGATGTGCTTACTGAGTTATATCCAACCTGTGAACTGATTTGTATATGTACATACATGTTTGTATATGCAATTTAAAAACCTGAGATTGTATGTTAACTGAGAAAGAAATATGAAAAACTAAGTTGGGCTTTGTATGTAATGAAAACTATTTTTTCTTTTTAACTAAAAACTGATTTTTGGTGTTGACTGATAACTGAGTTTAGTTAGAACTAAGAATTCAATATTAGTTACTGATAATGTGTTGAATATAGAGTTGGGTTTGAAATGAAAACCTAAGAATTTATGAGAGACTGAAAGCTTATTTTCATTGATACTTGATATATGGGAAACCTGAAAACTGAAATGAGCGTACACCCTCTCACTTTTCACTCTCACTGTCACATATATCCCTATCACACATGTTAACCCCCTCACATGTTTGCATTATCATTCTTGCATTTGTACACTGCTACAGATACATCTCACTACCATGACAAGCATTTCACAGAACACTTCCTTGCCTACACCCTGCTGTCCACTCTACACACACACACCCATACATCACTCTCTGTCACTGTACACACATCCTTACCTTCACCAAACACACACACTATCTCCTACCTTAACTGTTCACAAACACACACACATCACTCTCTAGTTCACTGCCATACCCTCACCTACATACACACACACACACACATGCCTACACTTTGCAAAAACCTGAGAACACACATACAACTGCCACACGTATCTGTGTATAATACATGTCCTGCATCTTTAGCCACTATATTCAGTGGAATGCCCTGCACTCATTTTATCCTTACTACACTAATCCCGTGCAACTACACATTTGTCCTGTCCCATTTCCTATAGGTATAGCCTTGTGTTTATATGATATATATATGTAGTAGTTAAGTTCCTATGTAATGTGTATACCCATATTAAATGTTTATGAGTATTGATGGTTTAATTTTGAGTTGAATATAGTGTCATAAATGGCACATAAAGTTAGCAGTGGTAGGAGTTGGATAAATCCCTCTAGTAAAACTATAGGATATGGCATGTATATATATAGTTTAAGTTTAAGATTGAATGTGATTTTAATACCATTTGAACCTAACATATATATATATATAGTTTATGATTGGTCAAACCCTAGAATTGATTAAGATTTTCTAATTAGCTAACCTAGTTGACCTAGTTTGACTAGTATAGTTGACTTGAGCTGACCAAGGGTTGACTTTAGTCTAGAATGACTTGTTAGACTATGTTTAGACCTAGAATAGCTTGGTTGACCCAGTTTGACTTTATAAGTTGACTAGAGTTGACCAAGAGTTGACTTTGGCCTAGATGACCTAAAAATCATATAGAATATATTGTAATATTCAATATTACCATTCTGGACATGTTGTGACCTGTGTTGCTCTAAATAGGACTCATCTACTCGGTCTGGACATCTACACTTACCAGATACTCAGGATATCAGGCGAGTACATTATCTGATCATTTCATACTTGCTAGGATTTATATTCTTGCTCTAGATTACTTTACTTGATGCTGTCACGTTGTTTACACTGATTAGTACTATATGGATCTTTACATTGAGATGTTATCCCCCTCGGGAGCATCAGATACATCATATCATGTATGTTTTACTTTCATCATGTACTCTTGTGCTTTCATTATTCATGTGCACTCTTGTGATTCATGTACTCTCATGCTCCCAGAGCCCTCATGTATACCTTCATGTGCACCCATTTATGGGCCCCCATGTAAAATATTGCATAATAAATAACTTTTCTGGATCCTTGTGTATTGATTGGGGTACGGGGGAGTAGAAGCATTCATATGAACAATCCTAATGGTCATTGTATAAACTCTTATTGTAATCATGTGCAAATTCAAGCCATTCACATGTCTATCTTATACTCTACATCACTAGTCACTGATAGTTCTCTACTTATAGTAGCTATTTACATTACAGTTCTCTCTCTTTTACTATATGTACTTTCTTTCAGCGTTTCATGTATTTTACTCTATTGCATGCTTTATATTCCTGTCTTGATATGAACTGTTGAGATTATATGCTCGTTCCTGTCCTAACTGGACCTGTTAAAAATATTATAGAGGATGACGAGGACCTTTGCCCTACCTATTATGGAGCTGCCATAGATGACACCTGCGATTTGGACCTTCAGCAGGATCCATCAGCAGTAGAGGATGTCACCCCTATAGTTTAGGTTAGTTAGCTTAGACTTCTATCTTATTTTGATGTCTTGTCTCATTTGGATACTTTTATGTTATATTGGGATCTTGTTGTTATTCTGGATTTTGTGGAGATGTTATCTTAAACACTTAGACTTCTTCTCCTATTTGTATTTCATTTGACGACTTTATATCTATCTATCTTATCGTATTTTCTACCTTAGATGTGATTGAGTTGTACATTTCTATATTATCCTCCATTCGGAGTGTATATATTGTACATGTACCTTATAATTTTTAGATGTATGTGACCTAGGACATCGTTCTACCGCCGACACTGCGGCGTAGGCTGGACGAACCTACTTCTCGTGCCCCTACACCGGATGCGGGTCGTGACATGAATTACCTTTGATATGTGATCGTCTAGGGACAGTTACACCACAATGTCTACGATGTCTAAACAATGTCTACGATGTCTACTTTGCAATAAAATAATACTGTCTACGATGTCTACTTTGCAATAAAATAATACTGTCTACGATGTCTACATTGTAATAAAATAATACTGTCTACGATGTCTACTTTGCGATAATAAATTACTGTCTACGATGTCTACAATGTATAAGGTCAGATCACACATCCTTGGCACTTTTCCTTTCGGATACGACAAAATATGACAAAATATAAAAGAGAGAAAAATAACATAAAGAATGACCAACAGTGAAATATAGTAATAATTAATATAAAAAACAAACAACAAAATGTACTTGCCTGGGGTCCTTTGCTGGTGAAACCGATAATACCAACAGGTCAATGTGACACAAAAGTCCAACTCACACAACAGTCTCCGGGGACTGAAAGAGATATTACCCACGTGTTCAGAATAATCAAATTAGCTAGAATAGTCTACCCATAAGTCCAATTCTGGATACAGAGGCAAAACGGTAATTTCGGGCCAAAACTATGTCCGACGTTGGACTTACTTTGTACCGAAAAGCATGCCAGTATCTACGGTCTCTAAAGTTATCAAATAATATATCTACGGGTCCAATTTGACGAGACAAACCCAACTGTATGTCCAAAGTTGGATTTCGGTGGGCCTTGCACTACTTTGCCCGTTGGATCGGGTCGCGGGCCCGTAAAAAGGACGTTATGATCGACTTTCTCAGAATCGGACCAAACATGGCATACAGGACCAAAAAAAAGATACGGTCCTATTGGCGCAAGTTTTGTCTCAAGATGACGAACGTGCACGAAATTATAGGCTAGTTTGCAAAGAGGACGATATAGGGTATCTCGACGGATACGTTTTGATTTCGTCACGCACGCACAACGAAATCGAGTTCCGTCGAATCCCATACGTCGACAACACCCATACGCGTCTTTCGATGCTCATGGGTTACGACCACGTTGCCCGGTTTGTCGGAGTGCACGCCGTATTGGAAATTATTTTCTAAAATTTCTAAAGTTTTGAAATAGTTTTTCGTCAAATTGGTAATCCGATTTGTTGGCGTACAGTCGTCAAAATCGACTTTCGTAAAAAAGTTTCTGTAGCCCTATATGTTTTCTACGACTGTATTAAGTTTGTTTTCAAAAACTCCTAATGTAGGGTTCACAAACTGCCTTCGAAATCAGGGGTTTGGGACTATTTTCAGTCCTGTTTCGTAATGGTTTTTCTTCGACTTTGCATCAAAATTTTGGTCTGCTCTTTCAATTATATCAAAATTTGCCTGTTGGGATTTTGAGAGGGTCATTCCATCTACAGGTGGGACTTTACGGCTCGACAAAGCATTAACCGAATAGGGAGGGAGGCGCTGATGAAGTGGAGTACCTGGCACTGTGTTCGGCTTAGTGCTGCTGCTGCAACATCTCCTCCGATGTGCGTGCGCACGACTATGTCTACTCTGGCGGTGGCGCGCATTTGTAGACCGCCGTGGGGGGTCGTCGAATTTGGGGGTCTGCCTCAGTGGTCGGGATTTGGCAATAGGTCAAGAGGAGTTTTTGTAAATTTTGGGGTTCATATGAGTATACTGTCGGTTGAGAGTATGAATCAACTCTATCTCAACTGTTTGTAGAATTGAAGGATAGTATTCCACTTTTGGATATGTCCTATTATTTAAGTCGGGGTTTTAAAGGTTTTTGGAGATGAAATCTGCGGTGAAATCCTATCGAGGGTTATAAGGAATAAAATCTCACGAGATTGAGTTCAGCCAATACCTATCTTGTATGAATGCAAGTTTTTAAAAAATGAAATTAATGCTCTAAAATATACACAAATTTAGCAAACTCATCTTTAGGTTCATATATTGTATCCATTGTTGTATATCTTGTAAAATATATGGTTTTACATCTATGTTTGTTTACACCCATATTCCTGTACCCAAATAAATTAAATGAATTATACCCCAACTTCAAAATACTTCCTAACAATTAACTATCAGTATATATATATATATATATATATATATATATATATATATATATATATATATATTTTTTATATATATATATATATATATATATATATATATATATATATATATATATACAAGATATATATTGTATATAATTACTTGCTATTCGTATTGATAATAAAATCATTAACACACAAGGCTTATCAAAAATTAAGAAAATACTATCAATTTTGGAGTAAAATAAAAATTAATAATAAATAATTATTCTTTCAATTTTATTTTAAAAGGCTATTAATAATTAGGATAATACCAAATAAATATTTTAAAAAGATAAAAATAAAAATTTTGAAACAGGGGATTTACAGGGAGAGTGGCGTATTCGGGTGAGTGTTGGTGGCGTGGTGGTGATGGGGTGACGAAGGTGGTGGCAGTATTCGCCGACGATGCTTTGGCTAAGAGGTGGTAGCGTTGATCGACCACTGCGGAGGAGTTGGTGGGGGTGCTGTCGGTCGAGCGCTTCATTGCAGCTGTGGTTCTGATGGTTTTGGGGTGGCTGTGGAGACACGACGGCGGTCCTAGGAGATCCAGTATACTGGCGGAGATGTTGTATTGTGGTGGGGTGGTCGATCGACTGGTGTTGTGGTTGTACAAGGGGACATGGTCGAGATGGTCGAGGGGCGTGGTTCTGGCGGTCTGGAAAGACGGGAAGTAACAGTGGTCTGTAGCCACTTCAACAAATAAGGCCTACAATAGCAGTTTATCTATAGCGTTCAAGTGTCCCCGCTATAGAATGTTATCAACAATAGCGTTCTTTCTGCAGTGCTATAAAAATATCTATAGTGTTTCCTGAATGTTGTAGAATCTATAACATTCATATTTTGCTTGTTTGTATGTCAAAGCAGATCTATGTTCGAGTCCTAGGAGAAGCAGCATACGTTTTTATTTTACATGATAAAAAATAGACTATAACATATTTGGCGTAAAAGCATACAAATTTACAAAACCCGTGTCCAATATTTACAAAACCATAGCCTAAACCCTCTAATATTCCTTTTCCGCGTATAACTATCGGCCCTAAAATTTTTCTCATAACACTACAAGAATGGAGGCTTTATGCCACAAAATCTGGAACGACAAAAAAATTTAGTCGCCCACACTACAACAAAATAGATTAATAACGACACTTTCTTTACGTCACTTTCTAAATAAGTGTCATTAATTTTCTGTAGTGATGATACTCTACCAAAACATGTCGTTGTAATGAAATATCTGTCATAATCTACGACACCTTTTAAAAAATATCGTAAACATAAATTAAACGAAACTTTTTAGGTCACTTAAAAATGTCGTAAACAATTATATATCAAATACAACACTTTTAAAAATAGAGTTATTTACACTAACTATCTCTATGTTTTTTTATTTATAACACGGGGTATCCCTACTTTTAAACTATTTACGCTGACCACCCCTACTTTTTTGGTTTATTACACGGGATACCCCTACTTTAAAATAAAAATAAAAAAATAAAACACTAACTACCCCTTTTTTATTTTATTTTTCTAAAGGACGGGTGGCCAGTGTAATTTTTTTGAAAACATGACTACCCCTTGTTATAAACCAAAAACATAGGGGTGGTTGGTGTAAATAACCCATAAAAATATCATAAATAACTATATACAAAATCAACAATTTTTAATTGGTGTCTAAAAATTTCATTTCCCACAAAATATTTCACTTTACAGCTGTGCCAAAAAAATGGCATTCATTTGCCGTCGATAACTAGGTTTTTTTTCTATTCTCCTTCAAATCACTACAATAAAATAGGTTAACTACGACACTTGTCATTGTTATTAAGTATTTATCATAACCTACGACACTTTGTTTAAAATGTAGTAAACATAAATTCAACAACACTTATAAGATTACTTAAAAATGTCGTAAACAATTATTTACTAAATACAACACTTTTAAAGTGTTGTCTCAAATTTTATTCCCTATAAAAAATTCACTTTGCCGCTTTTGCCAAAAAATTGGCGCCCGTAGCAGCATTTTCCCCCTCACCCTTCTTCCAGTTTTTGTGGTTTCTCTCTCCCTCTTCTTCCTCTCTTTTCTCTCTCCTTATTATTGTCCCATTTTCCATTGGTCTCTTTCAGAGGTTGGGACATGTCGTCACCACCGTGCATTTTGGATGGTTGGATGTTTGCAGCACCTATTTCGTTCTTCTTTTGCTCTCTCTAATCGATTGATGGCAAAAACGGTGAGGAAGATGATCGATCAGGATCAGGGATGGGATTTCTTACAGAAGGGGATCACCAAGCTGAAAAAGGGCTCCCGGAACCCCAGTTCAGCTCCGAGACTACGTAATGATCCCGAAACCCCCTTTTCTTTGCTCTTGAATCTAGGGTTAGTTTTTTTGCTGATGCCATTGTTTCTTTATTTTTGTTGAAACGACTACTTGCAGCAGTTGTACGATACGTCGACGGTGATTTCCTGACCCCAATTATTTTTTTGTATTTTTGGGTTAATTTCTGTCATTGTATGTTGTATTAGGAGGGTTTAGGTTCTAGTCGTCAACATGATTCATGAATATACGGTCGAGGTCTGGTTCGGGCCGAGGATCGAACAAATCGAAGGAGGAAGAATAAGGAGGGAGGTGGTTCCTCTCTCAGAGCCATTTCTATGCAGGCCCCCCATAGCTCCTGCTGAAATGAGCACTCTTTTTCTTTATTTTATATTCTCTTTAATATTGAAATTTGGAGTTATTACTATGATTGGTGTAGCAAACATAATGACTTTTAGGTGACACTGCTACAAATTTGGTCTTTTTTTACACGGGCACGACGCCGCATACTTTATATGATCAATTTATTAGTTTAATCGGGGCTAATATTGAGATTGTCAATTGCATCCATCAATTTATTGGTTTAATTTGGTAGGAAAACCTACCTTATTGATCGTACAATTTAAGCTACTGCAAACGCAGAGCAGTTTCAAAGAATCTCTTAAAATAAATATTAGTCTAAATACAGGGAAGGTATAAGGTTTGCTCTAAGTAATTAAAATAATCTCAAAGTGCAATATTGACAAAGGAATCGCCTTCCTATGCAGCAGTAAGTGGCTGAGTCCCAAGTGGAGATGGGAGGTGCAGAGCATGGAGAAAGCAGCCATGAGGAATACGTGCAACAGTACAAGTGCGCAACCATGTGTTGAGCTTTTAGTTGTAAAGGACCAAACATACCCTTTTGAGCGAGGAACCAAATTCAAGATGATATAGAAGGTTATGCGAGATTTAGATATCTAAGTAAAGTAGAAGGATGCTTCCTTTTTTCCAATAAAATGTAGGTTACAACATGTTCTACTATAAGTTAAATGCTGTACTAAATGACTTCCCATTGAACTGAACAAACATATTACTTCATTTGATAAGGTATATATATGAGGTTCTTTTCATTACTTTTTTTAAAATCCAGGAAGAGAAATTTTTATTTACAGTACCTTGTGAATGGGAGGGCCAGATAGCCCGAGTTACTTTTGATGTCTATGAAGACATATCTTATCAATCTTGCTACCCTTTATCATTTATCCATTATGGATTGAATAATCTTGATATCCTTTATCATTTATCCTTTATCTGACATACTGACTGTTGGCTTCCTACAAGAACTGTTTGTTGGCTTCCATCTTGCATTTTCAAGTTCAGGTGAGGATGTATGAAAACTCCATTCGCATACATATAGCTTATATGGACGATTGGATGAAAATGCTAGAGATAAGGTATTTTCCATTTCGTTGCATCTTTTATTTTTTGTTTTTTTGTGCGCTTCCATTCATATGTTTTTTTCTCAAAGAAATGGTTATATTCTTAGGAAGTTTAATATTTGAATTGAAAATTTTCCTTGTGTATCAGTGAAGTCACTGATATATAGTAGTGAGCAGTGTGTCGCAGAGTGAGTGTATCAGTTGTGAATTATCAGTGAAATTTATTGTATTAGTGATATATATATATATATATATATATATATATATATATATATATATATATATTTCTGATTGTAGCTACATTCCGTTGTCCAATAATGGCACATACAATAAATGCACATGTCTCAGCCTATCTGGTTAATTATATATGTTATGAACATGATAATCATACCGGTCGTATCACTACATATATTACACACTCCAGTACTGTTATATATGTAAAATCAAGAAAATTGAAGATAAGGCACACCTGGTATACTTCGAAGCAACAGAAGGTCAAATCACATTCTATAGAGAAACAAGACATTGATGTTGCAATAAAAAGTTTCTTTAACTTATATGCCATCAATAGTTTATTTGGCAAAAAATAGATTCCAACGAGTTATAAACATGTAAGGAACCAGCTATGTCATTAGTTTTGAAGGGCTTTCCTGCAAGTTCAGTAGAATTATCAATTTCAATCGTGCAAACGACAAATCCTCATCGATACTTAATATCTTCTATATCTTGAAAGACGTATTCTTTCTAAATAGAAAGAGATGACATGTTGGAAACTGAGACCCTACTGTTTGACCCTCAACGTTGTTTGTAAACCTTACGTTATCTAAGAATCCTGGTAATCTCTCTCTCAAATTCCAAGTTCCAACTAAGACTTTATGTTGCCAGATGGCTGATAATAAATACCATAATAAATATGTTCTTAGAAAATGCCATGTAAATTTTGATTGCAATCTTATCTTAAATGTTTGACAGTCTAAAACTAAGCTACAACAAAGGTCAAACAATATAATTCCAACAACAACTTTAGCATCATTAGCTCATCGGTCTCTTTTCCCATAGCTATTGTTCTTCCTTTGTTCATTCTCTTTTCTTCTTTTGTTGCTTCTATTTCTTTTTCCTCTTCCTCTACTATTCTTATTGCTGTTGTTGCTTTTGACCATATTATTAGTTACTTTAAAGATTAGTCTTTTAAGAAGGGTATTTAGTTCTTTTTGCACTTTCTATTAGGGCCAACTTGAAAAAGAGCTATATCAGGGTATTCAAGTGAACAAAATAAAGTTCAGGGTATCAACTTGGTAAATAGTTTAGTATATCAACTTGAAAACTGGATAGTTCAGAGTACTAAAGTGACAACTTGAGTTTCTTCTATTCTCTTTTAGGTTAAAGAGTACAGAAAGTTTGATCTCTAATTTGTTGACATTACAATGAAGAGGTTCTCCCTTTTTATATCACCAAGGGAGCCTTCAATGAAAGATAGGACTCTTATTTCCTTTTACAATTTCCTTATACCTATGCATGTTTACATGAACCAAACTAGGGAGAATGACCACTAAACAAACATATTGACCCAAATATGTTATGTCTGTGAGCAGGCCCTTGCGACTTGTCAACTGCAGTAATACTTAGCATAAACCCGAGAGTCCAATGAACTTTTGACTGCAGACTGGTTGCATTATTGAGTTGTTTGGAATTCTGGAGCATTGTTTGACATCGATATGAGGTTTCAAGAAACATATAAAGGCAAAAGCTAATAAATCGTAAGGCTCGATGGCACCATATCCATTGGTAAAAGGCAAAAGCTAGCAAATCGTTTCAACGATCCATCAAAGGTCTGTTGTTCTCTTGTAAATTTACAGTGTCAGTGCTTGGTTTTTGAGTTTAAGGCAAGAGATCTAATCTTGAAGATGTCTTGTAAAAATTTTTGCTACTAAAATCCAATTTTTGTAGTGATATGAAGCAAACGTGTGAGTGATTGTGTTTTGTTGGTGCATATGTAGTTACAAAAGGTGCTTGGTGATATTATCATTGAATTAATGCCATGTGAGTATATTGGTTTAATGATATTAGTGCTACTGGTACCATATGACACCAACGTGGTGCTTGTGTTTTCTCTGTAGTTTAACGATAATAGATTGCATATTCTATACTTGAAGATCTCTACATCTATTGGTTTTATACTCTCTTATAAATTCTTTTATGTATGATATTTCATATGTCCATTTTTCTCTCAGCACCATATAAAAAATTTCTCATGATTGGCTGGGTCGGCGGATATGTAATTCCTATTTTTAATGATGGTCATGGATGAGTAGAACTTCAAAGAAGCTCCCTTATATCTGGGGAATGCATGTACGCCAGTGTGCTTGGTTCTTTCTTATTGGATGACAATTTTAGGTAAGAGAGTTATAACATATTTGTATACTGTTTGTCTTATTACCTCTATTAGTTCTATTAGTTGATGCAGATTTTCATGATTGAAGAGATTTGAGACTGTTTATTTTTTGGATGAACAACCAAGTGCTCGTCCAGAATGTCACGATCCTTTCCCCTCATGATTCTCCAAATACAGATGGCATCAATCAAGGTTAGTTTCTGCCACTTGTACACACTCTTTCTAGTCCAAATTCTTTCTTATAAAGGCTTTGTAGATATATTGCATCTTAGTGTATATTCTGGCATGTAGTTAACATATGTAAATTGATACCAGATCGTTAAAAAAGTAGTAGGAATACTGGAATACAAATGCAACAGAGATAAATGTTTATGGAATACATGGATATAGGATCTCGTGTGAACTTATTTTTATGTAATAATGCTAATGTGTTTTCTTCTCAATTTTGTGTAGGTTGGCATGTTAATTTTTGAAGGTTGTGGATATAAGCTAGAAGGAAAGAGTCGATCGAGCTGCATTTTGGCCTACAGACATTTTGTATGGAAATAGAATGGTTTAGTTGAATTTTGGACTAGCGCTAGGTTACAAACATTTTGTACATCTTGGATTCTCTTTACATGAAAATTTTATTTTGGACTACTATTTCGATCACTTTAGGCGTACAATAATTTTTGTTTGAATGTTTTAATGAAAAATATATGAATTTATTTATTTTGACAAACCTTTTCTATATCTTGATTGTTCGAAATGGAAGTTGTGATTGAAATTGTTGAAATCAAAATTGCAATTCAGCATAAATTTTTATGATGCACAGGTTAATTGTATGTCATACAGAACATGTTATTCAGATATAAAGTTGTGTACCAGATTTATGCCACTCAAACGCTACAAAAAATCGACAGCATTCAGAAACGCTATAATAAATCAACGACATTAAAGAACGCTATGCACCATCTACAGCATTCATTAATGCTATTATTCACCTACAGCATTCAAGAACGCTATAGACCATCCACAACATTCATGAACACTATTATTCACCAACAAATTCAAGAACGCTATAGACCATCCACAACATTCATGAACGCTATAATCAATCTACAACATTCACGAACGCTATAAACCATCCACCGCTTTCGTGAACGCTATAATCCATCTACAGTGTTCAAGAACACTATAATGTTATAGCATTCACATACTATAGCAAGGGCAATTATAGCGGACAAAATACGTTGATCGGTGAAAGATAGGAAGATTTTAGGATAAGAAAATAAATTCGTCCTCAAATTTAAGGACTATTAGGATAGACGGACATGGCTGATCGGTGAAAGATAGGAAAATTTTAGGATGAGAAAATATTGATCAAATAGGTGAAAGAAAAGAAAGAAAGGAATTAGGGTTAGGGTTAGAGTCCGGGTCCAGTTTGACCAGTTTAACACAACCAGGTCTCCTAAAAAGTTAATATCTTAATAAATAATAAATTAAATCTTTTAAAGGGGTCAAGTCACAACTATGTCTGATTTTTCTAGTTAGAATACACCTATTGCTCGGCCTTCCCTACTCTGGCTAAAATACTAGTCAAAGCACCCGACTACACTTTTTGTGGCATAATTCCTAGTCGTCTTGTACTCCAAATCTTAACCATGACTAAATCCTTCTATCATAATAACTATTTAATTAAAATATCTATAAAATTCTAAAAAAATACTATTTAGGTCAAAATAAAATATATATTTCAAAATTTCGGGAAGAGGGGTTACAAATCTACCTACCTTACAAGTTTTTGTCCTCGAAATTTCAAAGGGTAAGGTTAGGCACTACTAAGAACATAATCAAGAAAAGTGATACGACTAAAAACTTAGATGAGCTTACTCGCGGATAGAATCGAAACAAAAAATAAAAGAAAATGTGATTCGATACGATCAATTATACTCAAAATGATCTAGTCACGACCAAAATTTCTTAAGAACGATCAAAAATTAAACGAAGTCTAAACCAAAATTAAATTTTTTTGCACGGGCATGAACATGATCAAGATAGTCATGATCATAGTGGAATAAAAATCTAAGCATTAGCAATAATAGAGTTTGAAATATAGGCACGACTATGACTATAGTCAAAATATTTTAGTCACGGTCAAGTCGTTTAAGAATAATCAAAATTTGAAATCATTTGGCACGAAGCAAAAATTATTTAGTCACGATTATATAATCAAGATTTATGAAAATATGCGAATCGACACGATCGAAATATAATCAAAATAGTCTAGATACGATCAAAAGTCGTTAAAGGTGATCCAAATCGAAATCGTTTTAAGCATGACCAATTATGTAGGCATGACCATATAATCAAAATCTAAGTATGATTAGGAATCTAGTTGAAGGAATTTAAAATAGGCTTAGATAATTTCTAGGAAAACTAATAACAATACAAAAGAAAAAAAAAACGTAGAATGAAGGGTTCAAGAAATGAAAGAACTAATCAAATTTTAATCGAGAGTTCATGAAGTTGTGAACCACGAAAATCAATAGTCACATGCCAAAAGTATGTAGCCTCTATAATATTCGAAAACTATAAGTATACGTGAAGTCACTTTACCGAGAATTCATGCCTCACCAGTATACATCTGGCTGCAGTAAACCCTTGATATCATGAATCAAATAGTGGTATGGTATCGAATACTCTATCGACTCTATCCAATTTTGACATAATAATTCAAGATTAAATAGGACAACCAAGACATAGTTTTAATAATATTCGATAACCTATGCTTACTTGAAATTACTTCAACTTAGGGGTCATGCCACGCTAGTGTACTGTAGCTCCCCTTTCCGAAAATTTTGAAATATTTTTTATTATTAATTATTTTATTTAAATGGTAATTTTTAGATTTTTTATAAATAATTAATTAGTTAATTATTACGGTAGATGGCCTTAGTCATAGTTGAGATTTGGAGTACAAGGTGACTAAAATCGTGGCACGGATAGTGCAGTGGTGTGCCTTGGCCAGTGTCTTAGACATGACAGGGAAGACCCAGCCATAAGTGTGTCCTAACTAAGAAAACCAGGCCAAGTTGCGACTAAACATCTAAAGACGTTTTAATTATTGATAATTTCGATTATTGACTTTTAGAATACCCGGTTGTACCAAACTAACATGAACCCAACCCAAACCCATGTAGGCACGTAGGGAGACCAAGGCGACCATGTAGACGTATGTTGTATCACTATTCTAATTTAGTGACCTGGTAGTCGATTTCACAAAAGGTGGTTGTATATATATATATATATATATATATATATATATATATATATATAATATTATAAGTTCTTAATATTAAATAATATTTTATTAATATTATAGTAAATAATTTCCTTAATAAATATGTTGGATTTTGGGATTTACCTAGATTATATATACATGTGTATATATATAGAAATATATTCATAGTACATGAAAATAGGCTTTTATACGTATATATAAAACAATATTATTTTATTTATTTATATAAAATGTTGTGTATATACATTAAGAATTCTATGTTGCAATATTAAATATATTTAGAATAGTTTATTGCTTAAAATTGTATTCATTGTATATATATATTATATATATATATATATATATATATATATATATATATATATATATATATATATATATATATATATATATATATATATATATATATATATATATAAGTATGTATGTATGTATGTATGTATAAAAAATATATATAAAAAAATATGGTATATATATAAATTTTTTTTTAAAAGTATGTATGTATGTATAAATATAAATATATGGTATATATATGTATTTATCATATGCATATATATATATATGTGTGTGTGTGTATATATATATATATATATATATTTTTTGTATATATATATATATATATATAAAATATATATATATATATATATATATATATATATATATATATATATATATATATATATATATATATATATATATATATATATATATATACGAAAAGAAAAAAAAAAAATATATATATATATATATATATATATATATATATATATATATATATACGAATATGTATATATATCCATTTAGTTTATATGTTAAGAAAAAAAAAGGAATAACAACCCCCCCCCCCCAAAGCCCAGCGGCCCACCATGCCCACAGGCCCGACACCCAGACTCTGTGTAACAGCCAGAGTTATATACGTATGAATTTGAGCGATAGAGTAGGAGTTCTCATCAAACCCTAAACCAATCGTGAGCGCCACCACATCCCAGGGGCACGTCGAGGCTGGGCGACCCCCTTGGCCCTGCGCGCCGCCGTGCGCGGCCGCCGAAGGCCGACCAAACCGAGCCACGACATCAGCAATAGCAGTTCAAGACTGCCAGGTACCCATGTTCGTGATATTATTTCTTCGCACACACTTCACCAATTTCGAATCTACCAAATCCTACGAATAGCCAATATAACCCTCTTCATACCCTTTTAAATAGAATTTCATATGCATACTTAGATCGCTCAGAAATTCGACGTAAACCTCGTCGAAAAATTGACTGAAACAGGACATATAGGACAGTCCAACTACTCGGGTGGAAGGTAGATTGTTAACCAAACAAAAAGGATTTTTCGAAAACTAATTAAAGGCAATCCTAGCCAACCTATAAGGCTCTGCGACACAATTTACAAAACTCGATTTCATTGACTATGTGTCAAGAAATCGGATCCCAAATATTGACAAAAACTCGTTTTCAAAATTGTGAAATTTCAATAAAACCTACGATACGACGTGCGTCCCGCCAATCCGGACGACGTTATCGCGAACCGAAAGCATCGAAAGGTGCGTATCGGCTTCGTGGACGTGTGGGCTTTGACGAAAATTAAAGTGGTTGCGTGTGCGCAACGAATTTGATGCGTATCCGTCAAAATTTACCGTATCGACCTCTGTGCAAATTTTCCAATTACTTTGTGCATGTTCGTCAGATCAAGACAAAACATGCGCCAATAGGACCGTATCATTTTTTTGGTCCTGCATGCCAAGTTTGGTCCAATTCTGAGACAGTTGACCGGATCGCCGTTTTGCGGGTCCTCCGGTCCGACTCAACGGACAATTTTGTGCACGGCCTGTCGGAATCCAACTTTGGACATACGCTTGGGTTCGTATCATCAAAAAAATTTGTAGACATATAGTTTGACGACTTTAGAGACCATTGACTCTGGCATGCTTTTCGGTGCAAAGCGGGTCCAACGGCGGACATCATTTTTGTCCGAAATTACCGTTTTGCCCCTGTATCCAGAATTGGACTTAAGGATAGGCTATCATACCTAATTTGACTAATCTGGAAACGTTGGTAACATCTATTACAGCTTTTGGAGGCAGTGGTGAGACTTGGACTTTCTGACTTGTTGATTGACGATATATTGTTGGTTCTCCGTGCAACCCTCAGGCAAGTATACCTTGCTGAACATATACAATATTTATATTATTTTCTCTTTCTTTATTATGTTCCTTTTCATATTGTCATATGATTCCATATTGTGACTGATTTGCCCTTGATTGTTTTACTTATTCTAGATTTACGTGCATGTATAGGATATTTGACATTGCTTGATTATTGGTCTTATCGTGTTACCTTGTCACGCGATTGAGTTGTCAGTTTCTATATCTTGTTCTTGACTTGACTATTCTTGACTGGAAGTATCTTACGTTGTACTACAGTTGAGATATACTATAGATTGAGAGTATCTTACATTGTACTACGACCTATAGCTGATTCCTTTATCTTGATATTGCTTGATTGACTCGACTTGCGATATACTATAGATTGGGAGTATCTTGCATTGTACTATGACCTATAGCATATATTGATTGATTGATTGACTTGATTTACGATACTATGAATTGGGAGTATCTTGCATTGTACTACGATTTATAGGAGTTTGCTTGACCTTGTATCCTTTAGGAGAGGAGATCGATACTAGAGTTGGCTAATCTCGACTGAGGGTATCCTGCTATGTACGTCAATTGAAACACTATAGATTGGGAGTATCTTGCATTGTACTACAAGCTATAGGAGTTCTGATTGATAGTTAGCCAAATCTAGTATTACATTTCCACACGACTCGTCGTCCTTAGATGTTCTTCTTGCAGTATTCTTATCCTCCGTACACGTTATTTACTTTCATATTAGTAGGCATGTTTTATGTATCTTGCTAGTCCTCTGAGGACCTGATGGTCTCTTCAGGTAGCTGATTGCACGGGGTTAGTTAGCTGAGCATGTGGAAGTTGACTTCAGTCGCATGATTCAGGTATTTAGTTAGTGTTATTGATTTACTATCTTTCTCGTGCTTTTATGATATATCCTGCTTATCAGCTTAGCTTTATAGACTCCTATTATTCTTGGAGTCTAATCGGACATATATGCTAGTGGGCTGCAGACCACGACCCATACTTGTTCATTCTTGTCATATTATTCTTGTGGATTAAGATACACTATAGATTACCATATTAGCCATGATACCATGATCTGACAGCTTATATATACTCGAGTCGGGCTGGAGTCCGCTCGAGACGTAGCTGGCTTGTTCACGAGCTCGCGCCCGAAAAGAGAGTGCGGGTCGTGACAAGTTTAGTGGTGGCCATGCAGGTCAGAGTATATCGTACCGGTTACGTAACTGTATGGTACGAGCCGCGACTATGACTAAACCTTAAAAATCTCAATCCATGTTGCTTGAAAATTCTCCTAGAAATTCTCTACGTCCTTGAAAATTCTATATTTGCTCTCGATTATACTTCCTGCTTTTGTACATAGATTCTCATCCCTTTTATTTCGAGGGTGACGAACGATCGTGCTATATAGGATTTATCAGAAGTTCTTAGTTATACTATAATATTGCGTGACTATTGAATATTGGTTGTTTATAGCTATACAAGGGATTATAGATGCCATACCCCTAGATATC
>JANAVB010006800.1:4519751-4574464 GCA_029216955.1 Iris pallida | reverse complement strand
ACATCAGCAACAGCAGGTCAAGACTTCCAGGTACCTATATTCGTGATATTATTTCTTCGCACACACTTCACCAAATTCGAATCTATCAAATCTACGAATAAGCAATATAACCCTCTCTATACCCTTTTAAATAGAATTTCATATGCATACTTAGATCGCTCATAAATTCGACGTAAAACTCGTCAAAAAATGACGAAACAGGACATATAGGACAGTCTAACTACTCGAGTGGAAGGCAGATTGTAAACCAAACAAAAAGGATTTTCGAAAACTAATAAAGGCAATCCTAGCCAACCTAAGGCTCTGCGAACCCAATTATAGAACTCGATTCATTGACTACGCGTCAAGAAATCGGATCCCAAATATTGACAAAAAACCGTTTTCAAAATTGTGAAATTTTAATAAAACCCTTCGATACGACTGTTAGAATCATGTAAAGATAAAGAAATATCCACGGCCAGGGAAACCCATGCGGCTCAGAGATTCATGCAGCTCAAGCACCTATGCGGCTCGAGTGAATTCCATGGGGTCAGAGAGGAGCCACGTGGCCTGCAAACAGCTCTCCCCTTTGTCCTATACTGCATTAATTACCTTGACGGCTGACAGCTCTGACAAGGCGACAGTCCTGACACGAAGAAGCAATTATGACTCTGTCATAATGGCAGACTCTAGGAAAATGAAGGAAATCTCTGACACAAATCCCCCGAGATCCAGAAAGTGCCACGTGGCCTTGACACATGGATATTCGTATGCGGCTCGAGCGGAGACTCCCCATGCGGCTCAGGCCGAAGCTGTCATATGCGGCTCAGGCCGAAGATGTCTTATGCGGTTAATCTGAGTTTCCTCCATGCGGCTCATGAAGACTATCTCATGCGGCTCACAAAAAAGATACCATTATGCGGCCACTACGCTTATGCGGCCCAGATCATCATTATGCGGTTCAAATAATCAGGGGCCACTCCTCAATCAGCCTTGACACGTGGCCAACCTTTGCGGCTCAATCCCATGCGGCTCAGATTTCCTCAGTGGCTCGCGGTTGAGCCACGTGGCAGGCCCATGTCATAAAGCCAATCAATATCAAAAAACCAGATTTACTGCAATCAAAGATTGGGTCAATCCCAATAATCTGGAACACGTGGCGAGGAATAAATTAAATTTATTCATTCAGATTCGTAGACATCAACAAATCATGATGGAGATTATTGCAATCGGCATTAATTACAGATAGGATTTGGCACAATCTACATTAATGGCCCAGATTCATCATACTCAAGACTAATGGCCCCGATTGATCAATCAACAGGCCGCCGCCACTTTAAGAAGGGACAATCCTCCCAAACCATAATGACGACCCCATTCCTATAAATAGCAAGGTGCCATTCCCTTGCAAAAGAGGGCACACACGCAGAGGAGACATACAGAGAGAGCAAAGAGAGCATTCTTCAACGCCAAGCAGTTCTTCCCCGGAGTCAAGGCTACATCTGATCGTCCAAGGAGTAAGGCAGAGCTGCCGTTGCTTTCCCGAGCCTCTATCATCACCCCCCAGAATCTAAAAAAAAATTGTACTTAGATTGCTGTACCTAGATTTTCGTCCCTAGGCTTTCTTTGTACAAGCGAGTTTGTATTGTGAGTCTAAGTTCAGTCCTCCCATAAAACTGTTCTGTACTTTTACATCAATGGCAACACGATGGCGACTCTGCTGGGGACAAACTTCTCCACGGCTGAGGAGTTGGTGAAGCAATCAGATGCAGCCAAACTTGGCTCCACAACAGAAGATGGTCGTCCGCTTCGACCAACAAGCGTTTGAAGAAATGCTCTCCGACGAGGGCGCTGGCCCGGTCCAGCGGCGAGCCCGTACAAAGAAGGCCCGCAAGGAGTGGAGGCCAAAATCATTTGCTCCTTCCCAGGCCCAGGCCCTGGACGGAGTACTCTCTGCTGTCCAAGACGGCAAAGGCGATTCTCATGCGGCCCCACTTCGAGCCATAGAAGATTCTACTGTCCCCAAGTTCGGCAGAGGAAAGCACTACGATGCTGGACTTGCAGGGACAAAGAATGATTCTATGTGCTCCAGGAAGAAGCCAATTTCTCATACGGCCAAGACTGTCAGCCGCATGCACGATGCTCATACGGCTGAAATAGCCAGCCGCATGAAGAATATCCATGCGGCCAGGATTTCCAGCCGCATGAAGAAAGCCTATGCGGCCACGACTGCCTACCACATGAAGACTGGCGACTCCAGCCGCATACTGCCTACTCGACACAACTCAGGCTCAGTCTTCGATCGCCTCTCCTGTGGTCCTGATCTCTCATGTGCCCAAGAGATAGGTCGACTCTCTCCAGCACCACTTGGACTCTTTCTACTATGTGCCCTCACGCGCTAAAGTGAAGAAGTCCAAGGTGGCACGAGCTTGGCAAGCTCAGCCGACTGTCCCGACCTCTGACCATCCGAGCGCTCCGCATACCGTTATCGGGCCTCTGATGGGAAGTTGTACAGAACCACTCGAGTCCAGCCCCCGACGGCAAACGGAAAGTGGTTCCTCTGACCTGCGTGAGATTATCCTCTACAAGCGTAAGGAAAGAGAAGGTGCTTCGGTGTGCAAGGAGTCCTCATATGGATGTCACTGCACCCAAATCATCGTCAATTGTTGTTGCAACAACGCGACAGTAAAAGAAGACCGTCCGCTGTCTTTCGAAGGCTATAACACCCAAGCTCAGAGGACGAAGCGCCTCCTATTGTCTCCTGCAATTCTACTCAGAAAATCCCCGCCGAGGGGAGAGGGAAGAAGAGACAAGCGTCTCCAGTCCAAAGATATCAACCACTGCAGCTAAAAAACTGTCGTCTAAACGGTTGTCCACCACCGGAGTTTTCCAAGGCACCCGTTCAAAGACGAAATCTACTACAGTGGGAGATTCATCATCCACACTACTGGGGTCGCTGGAACTGGGGGTAGCACTCCTCCGAACATCTACGATAATCCGATGTTCCAAGGAGACGAGACCGAGGAAATAACTCTCCCATCAGATACAACAGATGCCGACGTCCCCGAGGACGTCCACGACTCTCAAGATGAAGCAAGCTCTGAAGTTGGGGGTACTATTCCTTCTGAGTCCGAACCAGAGGAGAATATTTCCACATATCCCGATGACTTCTCAGTACAGGGGTATGATTCGGAGGGCACATCCTCCACCGTTCCTTCCATCTCTCCTCATGTAAGGACAGTGTTTATGACGAATAGCAACCAAGGGGGTTCCAGTGATCGCCAACGCATCGACACTCTGGAGGCCATACTACATGCCTTAGTCAAGTTTGTAGACAAGATCAAAGCGGCTCTTCCAACTCTGCAAGGAGGGACATCTGGCCAAACAAGCACGGGTCCTGCGGTCAATGCAGACTCGAACTCAGTAGCACCGAATTCGTGCAATAATCCTCCTGAAATGATGGCTCCCACCGCTGCGGATGAGGCCAGAGAAGCGAGAAGGGAGGTCCAGGAACTTCGAGCCATGTTTCACGCTCGTGAAGCCTCTCAAGACCTCAGAATATGGCAACCATACCCTGCCGCATGGAGGGATGTCCCTTTCCCACCAAGATATAAGCCGTTCAATATCAATCCCTATGATGGCAAGACCTCCGCAAGCCGGTACATCACTTACTTCGAAGTCACCACCGACCATTTGCCCTATGACGACGCCATCCTTACACGATTATTCATTGGGGCATTGGAAGGAGTCGCCTTCGACTGGTAACGCAACCTGCCAGACAACTGCATCCACTCCTTCGCCAGCTTCAAGCGCATGTTCTTGGAGAGATTCTACGAAGTCGGACAGGACGTCACAATGTCCACCCACATGGACGTCGTCCAAGGGGAGAGGGAGCTAACAAGGAACTATATTGAGCGGTTTCGCCAAACCGCAATGAAGTTGCCGTCTGGTAATCCGGATTTCTCCTTGATTGAAATTTGCCAAAAGAGACTGCTCCCAACAATCAGTCTCTGGATGGGCGAAAGTCAATTTAAGGATTGGAAGACATCATCATTAGTGCCACAAGCACCGAAGAACGGTTAAAGAAGGCTCGCCAACTGGGATTGCACATCTCGGAGGAAGAGAACAAGGGCAAGCGTCCTAACACCAACAACGACAATGGGGGTAGCCCCTCCAACAATCGAGACAACAGGGGCAAGCAGGCTATGGTGGCCGACACAGCCCAGAAACCTGAGTCAAAACCGGCAGACAAACAATGGCCGCAAATCACTTACTCCTTCGAAGACGGTCACGTCAAGCCCATCTTGGACATGCTTATCCAAGGAGACAGAATTTAGCTTCCTCCACCAAGACGGGAACCTCGGCCGATAGATATGGAGAACCCAAAGTACTGCCATTACCACCGCTACGTCCATCATGCTACACATGACTGCTTCCAATTGAAGCGATACATCCAAAATTTCATCGATTCGAACGCTCTGGCCATCGATTTCGAGGAGATAACCGTGGAAGCCAACATGGTGTTCGTATAATTCGACAGCTTCCCTCCAACAGAGACTCAAAATGGGGTGGTACCCATCCCTCTGGCGATGATGGAGATTGCTAATCTTTCACCTCCTCGAGATCAGGCTGCTGGTCTAGTACCCCTTACCACATCACGGGGGGAGGTCATGTGGGTCCATCCGAACCTGGTACTTGAAGTGACTCAGTCCACGCCACCTTCTGTTCGCAATAAGAAGAGTGGAAAAGTCAGATCCTGAGACTCTCGAAGAAATCACGGCTATCGTGATCCGATCTGGGGCACAATCCCAACCTGTGGCTGATAACTCGACTGAAGATCATCTGTCGGCTGCTGCTGATTCTCCAGGGCCTTCTCAGCCTCCGACGACCGACAAGCCTAGGTCGAAGGAGACTCGCTTCGATAAATCCCTCCAAAAAGAGACACCTCAGGGGCTGGAGAGGCCCTACAACTTCGACATCTTGGCACAGTTGGCCAATACACAGGCCAAATTGTCATTATACGAGCTCCTGAGACTCTCAAAGGATGTTCGTGCGGCTTTGAACGATGCACTCCAGAATGCTGACGCCTATCTGGCTCAGGTCAACCTCACAGGAGAGGGCCCGCCTGCAAATCTCCAAGACAGCGCCTGCACAAGAGCGATGCCCAACATTGTCTTCACTCTACAAGATATGCTCATCAAGACCAATCTGCACGATCGCCCGTTATATTACACTGGATACATTGGGGACGTGAAGGTGGACCGGATGCACATTGATCCTGGCTCTTCCATAAGCATCATCCCGAAGGTCTGCTACATCATCTCCGTATTCCTATGCATCGCCTGACACCAACAAGCACCGCCATCAGCGGTTTCAATTCGGGCATGAGCTACCCAATTGGGAAGATTCGCTTGAAGTGCCAAATTGGTGATCTCTAGTCAGAAATGACCTGCTACGTCATAGACGCGGACACCTCCTACAACATCCTCTTGGGGCACCCTTGGATACACGATTATATGATCGTGCCTTCCACACTGCACTAGTGCTTCAAGTATGCCGACAAGCACGACTTTGTAAGGATGGAATTTGCCGACATCGATCCCTTCAAAGGAGTCGAGTACTACTACTCAGATTCCTTCTTATACGAGAAGTCGAAGAGGCACCTAGATGAAGAGGTGCAAGCTCGAACTGAAACGGCCTCAGGATCAGAAGAACCTCTGATGATCCACCTTCAAGCTTGCAAACCTGGTAAATCTGCACCCCTTACGGCCGCTCTGCGTAAGGATGCGTTCAGCCTCTCGGCACAAGAAGGGCAAATGATAATCCGGCTGCCAAGGTCCGACCAAGCGCCGAGACCCACAACGGAGCCACTGACAATCAGGTTACCGAGAGTCGGCCAGCCACAAGAGGAAAAATTCAATCCCTTTGACAAGCCAATGACGATACATCTTCCCAAGAAGAATCGTCACCCCGATGCAAAGTCTGGGGCTTCTAGTGAACCAACGACTCCCCGCCCAGCATCGAGCACCAAACTGGGGGTTGCTAGTTTGCCAACAACTCTACGTTCGACCCCACCAACAGAGCCCCTGACGATCAAGCTGCCCAAGTCATCCTCTCAATCTTCATTTATACAGGGGGTGGCCGAAGAGGAACCAGAGCTGTCCAAGTATGTGGCTGCCCACACTGATGTTCCCTCCGCAGATGATGTAATCCCGCTAGAAAAGATACCTTACTTCATCAATAAAGGGTTATCTTTGAACTACCTCGAGCTTAATAAGCTTTGTACAATGTATGCTATGGAACACGGTATAGGCACTCACCTACACACACAGGTGACAAATGTTTACAACCGCAAACCAGCTTACTCCAGTGGAAGACGCCTACCGCATAATCGAGGGAGGGGACCATCCAATCATCTTCGGCCGGAAAGATGGTCCACAGCCCTTCACCATAGAGGAGGTCTATCCCGAATCAGATGCCGAAAGACTGTCTCTTTATCTGTACAGCCCTCAATCCAAATATATCATGCAAAAATAGGGGTACGATCTAGAGACTACGCCAGGCTTGAACTACGATACTGGTCGACGATTACCTTTTAAGCTACCAGTCCCGGTTGGCAAATCACGGGACTACTACAGCAAGACCCGATGTGGGTTAGGGTATGTCACGCCCACAAAGACTTCCGAAAGTTCAGATGAGGAATAGGACTGGCAATCACATTCAATCGGGTCACCAACTTCTGATTCGGATACCAACATCGGAGACGTATTCAGACAAATCCTGTTAGTCAATATGGCATTCGCCGACGCTTACGAAGAAGATGAAGACATTCCTGAAATCCTCGACTTAGAGCCGTGGGCCCAACAGCTGGATACACAATGGGAAAAGCGGTTCGAGCAAAGAGAACCTCGTACTGAAGATGAGGTTATACAGGTCGATCTCGGCAACGAATCTTCTCCAAAACCAATCTTCGTCAGTAAAAGCCTAACAGACGAAGAACGAGAATCGTTACTGGAACTTGTCAAAGAATATATCGATGTGTTCTCCTAGAGTTACGAAGACATGCCAGGACTAAATCCCGAAGTTGCCCTCTACAACCTCAACATTCGGCCAGATGCAAAGCCGATCAAACAACAACAGCGACGTTTCAGCCCGGGCATACTGGATGCGATCGAAGCCAAAGTCAACAAACTGATAGCCAGCAGCTTCATTCGTGAGGAACAACATCCGAATTAGGTCGTCGATATAGTACCAGTCCTTAAGAAAAATGGGAAGATTCGAATCTGCATCAACTTCCATAATCTGAACGAGGCGTGTCCCAAAGATGAATTCCCCCTCCCTATCACAGACATCATGATCGACAACACATGCGGTTTCGAACGTATGTCATTCATAGATGGCTTCTCGGGGTATAACCAAATCAAGATGTCCCCTGGCAACGAAAAACACACATCATCTCGAACACCGATTGGCACGTACTGTTACACAGTCATGCCTTTTGGTTTAAAGAATACAGGCGCCACATATCAGAGAGCCATGAGTATCATCTTCAGAGACCACTTGTGCAAGACTGTGGAGTGCTAAGTTGATGACATCGCCGTCAAAAGTTGCTATAAGGAAGATCATCTGCAGGATCTGAGAACGGTATTCGACCTGAAGCGAGCACACAACCTAAGGATGAATCCCACAAAATCCTTCTTGGGCGTCTCCAGTGGAAAATTCCTAGGCATCATCATTACTGCCCAGGGAATTCATGTGGATCCGGAGAAGACGAAGGCAATTATGGAGATGGGTCCTCCAAAAAATCTTCGCGAGCTCAGAGGCCTCCAAGGGAGGTTAGCTTACATCAGGAGGTTCATTTCTAACCTCTCCGGGCGATGTCGGCCATTCACCCATCTCATGAAGAAAGGCGTCTCGTTCGTTTGGGATAAAAAATGCCAACGTGCCTTCGATAGCATCAAAGAATACTTGTCGAACCCTCCAGTCCTGGTAGCCCCGATTGCTGAGAAACTATTCTTGCTATATGTACGAGCGATTGAGCACTCCCTCGGCGCTCTGCTGGCACAAAATAATGATACAGGCCATGAACAAGCTATATATTACCTCAGCCGAATGATGATTGGGCCAGAGCACCGATACACCGCCATAGAGAAAGAATGCCTCGCCTTGGTGTTCGCCATTCAAAAGACGTGACACTATGTCACTGGACAAACCTTACATGTGATCTCACGAGTCAACCCTCTCAGGGTTCTCATGACTAAACCAGGGGCACTCAGTTTCTGCCTCGCTACATGGGCGATATTGCTGTCCACTTATCACATGGTCTTCGTTTCGCAAAAGGCTGTCAAAGGTCAAGCGCTGGCAGACTTTTTAGCAGCTCATCTGGGCTCAAAGTCATCCAGAGTATATGAAAGAATCCCAGATGAGGTCACCGACTCACATACGGCCTTCCACGATGATATATGGCGAATGTTCTTCGACGGTGCTTCGAGAACTGGACCCAAGGACAACATCGTCGTTGGAGTCGGGGTGGTATTGATTTCTTCTTCCGGACTAGTGATCAGTCGCGCTTACTCCCTCACGGAACCCTGCTCTAACAATATGGCCGAGTACAACGCTTGGGTCATTGGCCTCCAACTGGCAAGAGAGCTGGGGGTAGAATATCTTGAAGCATACGGTGATTCGCAGTTAATCGTCAATCAGATCTGGGGTTCGTACAAAGTCTGCCATGAAGAAATGATCCTCTATCACCAAATAGCGATCAACATCATTTCGTTATTTCAGGGATTCTTTATCGAACATGTTCCCAGACTCCAAAACATCGAAGCCGATGCCCTAGCAGGCCTTGCCGCCTCCTTAGCAGTACTAAACCATACTCATTATTCGGTTGATGTGATAGGCCACGAACTGGTCTGTCCCAAGAACAATATTCAATTTGTGGCGAGTTATTCCGCCCAGACAGTCGACGAAGCACCAGACTGGAGAAAGCCATTCATCGACTTTGTCGTCTACGACATCCTCCCCGAGAACCCAAAGGAAGCCACTTCCATCAGAAGGCATTCTCTCAGATTCTTCTACGATACAGAGACGAAAATACTGTATCGGCGATCCTACGATGGGTTATTGCTTCGGTGTCTGTCAAACGCAGAAGCCAAAGAAGCCGTACGCGAAGCTCATGACGGTATCTGTGGGGCCCATCAGCCTGGCCCAAAATTGCAAGACCGTCTCCGCCGAATGGGCTACTACTGGCCCATGATTGTAGCAGATGCAATACACTATGCAAGAAAAAGCAAAGCCTGCCAAGTCCACGCGGACTTCATCCACCAGCCATCCGAGTTTCTACATCCGACAGTGGTGTCCTGGCCATTCGAAGCATGGGGGATGGATATCATCGGTCCGATTACTCCATCTTCCCCCCGAGGACACCGCTTCATACTCGCAATCACAGATTACTTCTCCAAATGGACGGAAGCTGTTCTGCTTGCAAAAGTAAAGACTTCAAACGTGATTGGCTTCCTCAAGCATCACATCATCTATCGCTTTGGACTGCCCCGAAGGATCATCTATGATAATGGTCCACAGTTCGTAAGCTATGCCTTCTATCGGTTCTGCAACAAGTACCGCATCTAAAATATTGCTTCAACACTATACAATCCGGCAGCAAATGGGTTGGTAGAAGCATTCAACAAAACAATCATCAAGCTGCTCAAGAAGTTCGTATCATCTAACAAACGCGACTGGAACGATAAGCATGGTGAATGCTTATGGGCGTACCGTACTACCGTCCGAACAGCCACGGGGAACATACCTTTTTCCCTGGTGTACGGGAGTGAGGCAGTCCTCCCATTGGAGACTCAAATACCCTCACTCCGTATCGCCCTCACTTACCAACTGACGACAGACGATAACTACCGTCGCCGGCTACAAGAGTTGGAGGCCTTAGATGAAAAGTACCTCTTGTCTCAGCAACGAATCGAGTTATACCAAGCACGCATCTCTGGAGCCTTCAATAAGAAGGTTAAAATCAGAACATTCCAAGTGGGCGATCTCGTTCTGACAGTCCGGAGGCCGATGGTCATGACTCACAAAACTGCCGGCAAATTCCAGCCCAAGTGGGAAGGTCCGTTTATCATTGAGGCTGTCTTCTCCAACGGTGCTTACCGCCTCGTAAAACAAAATGGGGACTTGCTCATGTTGCCCGTCAACGGCAAGTTCCTAAAGAAATATTATGTCTACACGATATTCCAGATTATCGAATCATGTACCCGCTGGTACCTCTGAACTCACTCTCATATTATTCCAGATCATCGAGTCATGTACCCACTGGTACCGCTGAACTCACATCTCCATATCATTTCATATCATCGAGTCATGTACCCGCTGGTACCGTTGAACTCACCTCCACAATATTCCAGATTGTCGAGTCATGTACCCGCTGGTACCGCTGAACTCACTTTCATAAAATTTAGATTGTCGAGTCATGTACCCTATCGTACCGCTGAACTCATGTCCTCATTCCACAAAAAAATTCCAGACTATCAAGTCATGTACCCGCTGGTACCTCTGAACTTATAAGATTCACGAATTGTCGAGTTATGTACCCTCTGGTACCCTTGAACTTACATCCCGGTCACTCTTTTGGGGGAAGTTATATATGATCATACCTCTGAACTTTCTTCTTAAAAGGAGCTCCTCCCTCATGATCCACTACCCGCACTCCCAGTGCACAAAGAGGGTAACAGATCCACAAATTTCTAAAACGACCATGTCGATGTTACCTCTGTGTCGTCTCAATTCTGCCAAAAACAAATTATCCCTCTAGATAGAACTTCCATGTCCTTATTACCTCTGAGTCGTTCTATGTACCCCCCTTCATTTAGCCCACTCCTGCCATGTCCTCATTACCTCTGAGTGGGAAGGCTCCATCGAAGAAACCCTCATGTTTACCATGTCCTCATTATTTCTGAGTAAGTAGGTTGATCCCCTTTCGACTTACTATCTGCACCCACAACCGGAGTACGCCAAGGATAGTAGGTCCACAAAATGTCCTCTGTTGACCACAAATATCCTCCGCTGAGTCCACTCCTGCCATGTCCTCATTACCTCTGAGTAGGAAGATTCTGCGGTGTAAAAAAGCCTTCATACTTGCCATGTCCTCATTACCTCTGAGTAAGTATGTTGGTTCCCTTTCCCCCTATTATCTGTATCCTAAGCCAGGGTACGCCAAGGATAATAGGTCCACAAATGCCCTTTACTAAGTTTATTAGTACAGGCCCATCATCTTATCATGCCCCGGGAGCCCAGCTGCTCTACGGCATTATTTTTCCCGATACCAGGAGCATTCATGACCACTTTGCCATAAAATTGTTCCAGGTGTCCCAATCAAACTTGTTATCCGTACCTGAAACCAAGGTATGCCAAGGGTAACAGGTTCACAAACAAGTCCCCCATGCGGGGCAAACACCACCATAATATCAAAGGCACAACAGGCAATACAAATGAAGGGTAGAATGAAAAATACTCTTTATTTGAAGGACGAAAAAAGCATTACATATTTTGGGACCACGTCCCTCTCAAAAAGAAAAGGAAAATAGAAACAAAAGAAGAAAAGGCCGACTATAGTTCGGCATTACACAATTCCAAGAGACGGTTTCTCACCAAGGCAGTACCCCGCTCAAGGCTCTGTTTAGCTCGGTGCTCAGCCTCCTGGGACAACTGCTCCGTATCATTCAAGTACATATATGCCTGCCAGTCATTCTAAATCTTCATCAGGGCAAGTTCTAGATTGGCAGTAGCTCTACTAAACTTGTCAGCCTCCAGAATAACAACCCCTTTTTTAGTACAGGCAGCTTCGAGCTCGGACTCCAGGAAGGCCAGCTTTCTCTGGAGCTCCAGGATCTGCTCCCGGGTGTCAGTTACTCCGCGGGAGGCAGCCGCTTCCCGAGCTGCACAATCTTCTGTCCGACGGCTCCATTGATCATACAACTGAGTCAGATCCCGGCGATCCTTCAATATAGTTGGCTTGATCGATTCCCGAACAAGCCTCACCTTCTCCACCGCGGTCGTGAGGAAAATACGCTCTTGATCTATTGCCACTGATAGATCAGCTTGCTGCAGTACGCGAAACTGGGCCACAAGACGATCAGTCTCTAGCAACTTAGGCTCCAGAAGCGCAGCTAGTCCCGTCCCACCAGGGAGTGTTCTAAGGATATTAATCTGGCCACCGGCACATTGACGGCCATAGCAAATGGAGTCCCCCTCTCCACAGCCGCCTCGATCCCTCTCTTTAGGTGGCGGTGAAAGCTGTCGACCATATCCTGGGACCTTCATCCAAAACTTCTGTAGAGGACGGTGTCAAAGAAAGTGTGGCGGACAGTACCGAAGGAGTAGCCTCAGAACTTGCCATCCCCGCCACCAGGGAAACAAATTCTGTATGAAAAGACCCATGAATGGCGGCCAGCTCCTCTTTCGTCGCCCGAAGAGCTTGGATACTTGGTAGGGCGGAAAGGTTAACCCCCGAAACCATATTCGTAGAGGAGGGCGCAGGAAGCATCATCTCTTGCCCCAGATGTACTGCCACTTGGGCTTCCGAACTCGACCCAGCTGGAGGTCCCTCAATATAGGTTAGAAAAGAAGGAGGCATACTACTTCTACCAGATTCCCTCCGGTAGAGTCCGCCCCGACAATGTCCGTCATCGACAATAAAGGGGTAGGACCTGTACGTCCAAAGCAACCATCAATTGACGTAGCCCAAAAGACAGGATGATGGATCAAATAGGCTTTTTCACAAGTTAAGATTTGACTTATCTTACTAGGGGAAGAGCATGGAGGCTGCGGCTCGGTCGCAGCTGGCATAGTCTCCCCACCCGCGACTTCCAAGTTAAATTCAATGGGTTTCTCTGCCCCAGCTACCTCGAAAAGGGAGCCAGCCGGTTCAGCGTCACCCTGTTGAAATTCAAACGTCTCAGGAGCAGGTGCAGTGGAGTTTCCGTCCTCATGGGTTGAGACTTCAGCCCCATGGGTTGAGACCTCAGCAGCATGGGATCCCTCGCCACCTCCGGAAGAACCCCAGCAGAAATGATAGCAGTGCACATATCATTGACCAAAGCGGTCAGGGCCGGATCGACTTCAGCGGTCGGTCCCCGGGAAACCGACTCCTCTGACGCCTACAAAGAGCAAAATAAAATGATTAGACCATAGTGTGGAAAAAGAAGGAGAAGGTAGCTGAAACTCAAATCACCTAGAAGCAACATCGACATCATCAATCAAAAGCCTGCAGCGCCTTACCGCAGCGTGCTTCTTGGAGTAGGTCCTGCCATCATCGGTAAACACGCGCCTGCTTCGCTTAAGCGAAGGACCAGGCACAGCAGGTGGTTGATCCTCCACCACCTCGTCAGGCCCAGCAGGCGGCTGACCCGCCACCATTTCATCCGGCATAATGGGGGGCTGATCCCTAACTTCCTCGTCCGAAGAATGCGATGAGTCATCGACGTCCTGCTCATCACCCTCTTCGCACTACAAAAAAAGTTGGCTTTTGGGACGATACTATTAGGAATGCTAGTCTAAAACGTCCTAAAAAAATTAGTTTTTGGGACGATCCTATTTTTTGTAACAAAAAACAGTATTATTTGAGACATATTGAAAAATAGATCTCTTATTTGGGACTATTAAAATTTTTATCACAAATAAATTCTAGAATGGTCCTAAATCATCTCGGCGGGAATGCCAAATATTTGGCGTCTGATTACCAATTTTTTTGGTAAAGGTTGGAACTCTCAGGAGAAATCTCCACCGTTGGATCTCACACACATATTTGTTTTGGGAGATACCAAAACCATTGCTCTCCATTCCCAGATCAACCAAAACTACTTCTCTCTCTCTCCCCCCTCTCCCTCTCCCTCTCCCTCTCCCTCTCCGATCAAATCTACTACTCTTTCTCTCTCTCCCTCTCCGATCAAATCTACTTCTCTTTGTCTCCCCTTCTCCTATCAAAGCCACTGTTCTCTCTCGCTTTCTCTTCCTCTTCGATCAAACCCACTATTCTCTCTCTCAACCGAATATCTCTAGAAAACCCTAGGTGTAGCTGCTTTGGAGATCTCCAATCAAATCCATAGGTATATTTTTTGCCCAAAATTTTAGAATTAGGTTTTTATTCCTGATTTTGGTTGTATGTTATTGGCCTTTTGGGTGAATTATTTGTAACTGTAAATTATCTTATTTTTGTGCTAGTTTGGCACCAGGGCTATGTATGTTTTTTTGACAAATTATGTTCTAAAGGTTTAAATGTGCACAAATAAAGTCAAATAACATAAGTAGAAACTATGGGACAAATGTGGTGTGTAAACTACACATGCACACTTGAGTCCCATAGTTATCATGGTCAGAAGGATCAAATATGGATGATGTATCCATTATCTGATATTTTACGCTCACACAATATTAGAGAAAATTAGTCCTTTAGATACCATATTTGTGAATCAGAGCTCGGGTGAATTATCTCTTACTACAAACCATCTTATTTTTGTGGTAGACTGTCACTGAGGTTATTGCAAATTTTTGTCTAACTTCTTTGAAAGGGGTTTACATAAGAATAAACTAAAATGCAAATAACATAAGGAGGAACTAAGGGACATATGTCCTTTGTAAACAACACATGCAAATTTGAGTCCCATAGTTGGTTCACCTTGCAGCTATGTTGTCACTAGGAAAAAAGATTAGTTCCTTTTAGGTTATAACCTTTAGCAGAGGATATTATATCCATAAGTGGTGGGTTTGTGCTTTTCTCCAAGGCATTGTGGTAGGCAATTATGAAAAGAGAGGACCTTTATTAGAACTTTTAAATTAAACTATAAATTTGAAGTATCATAATTGTGAGTAATATTAGTCTATGTCTTTATATACAAAAAGTAGCCTGCCATACTTACAAGTTGCTTAGATTTATGCAGATTGAACCAACTTGTTTATTATTATCCATTTTTGTGGCTTATGTCACCAATTCATGATTGTTGTTATTTCATTGCAAGTAATCATAAAGTACAACAGTTGGGCAGTAGCGATAGAACATTCTTTTTTATGTGATTTGTCTAACTCAATTGTATACTCTAATAATGAGCTCCAATGCGAGCTTTACTAGTGATGGTTTTATAAGCTTGATTTGCATGTTCTACATTTGGTATTTAAGCCTTTTTTTGGTTTCATTGCTTGGAGTTAAATTGCTTGAACTAACCGATGGAGTGGGAGAGGAAAGTGCTTGGTAGGAAAGCTGCAAGTACAATATTTGTCAAATACATGAATTGTGTTGTTATTTGTGATTTTGTACATTGTTGAAGTTGTAAAAGGGTTGGAATGTATTATGATTCAGGAATCATAGAATACACTAGTAACTATAATTCCTCCACCAGTTCTGTTGATGGTGGTGAGTAACGCAACTAATATTTATTTTGGCTCATTTTGCTCTATTTGGACCTCTGTGCAAGGTTGGCTTTTAAAGATCTTTTACTTGTTACGTTCTTTGGACAAATCGACAAACAGAAAACTTCTCTTGTTGTTTGTTGCATTATGTTCGCTATAGTTACATATCTATTCTAATACATGGTTTGTCTGAAAGCTATTCAGTTGTCTTTCTGTGTATGTGTAGCAATAGCTTAAGATACTACTCAGGACACCTTTTCATTTAGAAAATCATTTTGGATACAATTTATTGTCCACATGCTTTTCGTCAAATTATTGAGCTATGCTTCAGGCATGTTTCAGAGTGCATATGTTATTATGAAGTGTTTTGCATCCTTTCATAAGATTCACTTGATCATTTTGAATTTTATTTATTTGATTATTGATAAAAAAAAATAGAATATGATTGATAGTTGAGTCCTTGTTTGTTAATCTACGATTCCCCAGGGATCTAAATTAGTGTTAAAATGTCATTCAATAAGTATACTTTTGGATGTAGTTACTATTAAAAATTTGCAAATTATTATGCCTTGGGCCTTGTTCCTTGATCTTCGGTGTCAAAGACCCCACACGTGGGTCATACTTGAAAGTTCTGAATGAATCATGAATTGGGCTTTCGTCATTCCTGACGGTGGATAGTTTTATTGCAATTTACTTCATAATCATATCTAAAACTTTTGTTGTAGACGTTCTGCTATGGCAGAAGAGCTTGTTGTTTTAAGGTAAGAAGCAGTTTTTGGTGGCCTTGGTTCACCTAAAGGAAGAAAGGAAAGGTCCAGGTACACAAAATACTATACAATTTCTAAATTCAAGATTGTATAGTAACTTTCATCGAGAACTTGCATTTTTTTTCCTTGCTAAGGATCTCCAGCAAGAATTTTACATTGTCTAAGCAATGGAAATTTTGGTGTTGCTAATTTCTTTAGCTTATGATATAATTATTTCCAATTTACTCTTGGTCAGACTATTTAACTTGTCACTGCTTGAAAGAATGGCGAATAGCTTTACTTCAGAGCATGGTGAGTATTTCATCAAATACTCTTGTGGTAATTGCTTCCCAACTATTAGAAGCAAATGAGAGAGAACGTGGATTTACTGGTCGAGGGTGATGGAATTACTTGTGATCGTTGGCAGAATAAAAAAAAACCTTACTTCATTACACATTTAGTGTTGTTGCAGATGCACGATTTAGTTATACAATGGTCATGCTATTTTTTATATTCTTTTATTTTCACTATAATTTGATACAATGGTCATGCTTTGAACTTTATGGTTATCAGCTGTCATCTAATTTGGTTGTACATTTTATAGATGCCTAACAATATACTCTTATAACAGGGTTACGATTTAATAGAGTTGCAAACAACAAAACCATGGCTCCGTATGTGATCAAGTGAGTAGCAAACAACAAAACCATGGCTCCGTATGTGATTAACTGAGTGAAGTAGAACCTATGAATTTCCTAACTATAAGGGCCATGGAAGCGGACTCTCCTTTCTTTGCATCTGATAATTTCAGTGAGGTAGAACCTCTGAATTTCCTAACTATAATGGGCATGGAAGCGGACTCTCCTTTCTTTGCATCTGATAATTTCAAGTAAGTCCTTTCTATTTATTTCCTAATAATGAGAGGTCAGTAACATTTACTTTCTTATTTCTATTTTGGATCTCCACTGAAAAGGCTAGCATACTCGCTTCTGTGGTTAAAACAATTGAAGAATTTGTCAACGTATACAAAGACTTGAGCTCCTTTCCAGATAACACCTTGAACTGAAGTTCTCGAGGTTCTCCATATATAATTTGATGGATATATTTGTGACTGGCTATTGATTTCCTCGTTTTATGCATCCTATACATAACTCCCCAAATATAACATACCAGAATCAAAGAGTCTAACACTGGTTTGGCTGCTCCTAGCCAATAGGATTTAGCATCTGACAAGCAAATGATGCAAGAGGAACAACCCCTCCAGGCAATCCTTCCATTTTTCGTTATGAATTGAATATTGTAGTTTTTACATCTTCTCGTATTTAAAGTGGAGGCTTGCATATTTTAAATTTATAAGCTTTCTACCCTTGTCTTTCATTGATTACATCTAAAAACTTCACAACGGATGCTTGGCAATATACAGTATCAATATACGTTATTCTTGTCCTGGAATATTGTTCCTGTAACAACCATTGTTTTTGTTGATCGACAACATGCTTTGCTTTGTTGTGTGTTGGCAAGCTTATTACTTGTCTGTGTCGTTCCCAATTGAGGAGGCCCCAACGGCGAGGATACCTGTAAAGTGCCAGGCTGAAAATGACGTAAAAGTATCACGATTGCTAAACTATCCTATGAGAGGTTTGGTATATGAGGGTGGGAACTCCGTGCAAGACCTCTCTGATATGCTAGCTGGTGCTTGCATATGGCTTCAAGAGAATAATGTTCCATTTAATGTGCTTATTTCCGACTCGGACAGGAAAATCTTCCTCTTACCCCCGGGTATATAGTGTATCACTTTTTGTTATGACCTGATGCTCCACCTTATTAATCTTCTAATTCTATTATCACTCTAACTATAGGGACCTGATGCTCCACCTTATTACCTCTATATTGATTCCACCTATAGTTGAATTGTAAAACAGTGCACCTTCTTCTGGAATTAATTGCTTAGTTTGGTGTACAGATCTTGTTCAAAACACTTGCTCCTATAAAAGAGGTTCTATGAGGTATCAACAATAATCTATGATTTGTTTCATTATAATCTTCATCTTGTTCATCTCTCGACTTTATGTTCTTGGCAATGTTTCATATATTTCATTGTTTGCAGTTTAGTTATTACTTTTACCGATGCCATTAATTTTTCTTTTCTTTTCAAACTTTGCTCAGAAAATTTGAAGGGGAGTAGAATTCTCCTTTCCCTCTTCCCATTTGTAAGCACATTGAACAACAAGGAGTGTTCAAATAAAAAAAGGAAATAAACTGTCAACTCTGTGTATAATGGATAAAGTCCATTTTTTCACAATAAGAAAAAACATAATATAAAGCCTCTTCTTTCTGTTTGGATCTCATGAGTGAATTTGAATTGTCAGATGTGCTACTTGTTTATTTTCTTCCCTTTGGTCTTTATGGATGGGTGAGGCATCTTTTCTTTGCTTTAGAAACAACATTTTAGTTCTGATTCATCCTGAACATTTTACTATGTATATATTTGAAATAAAATAAAATCCTATTAGTGAAAGATGATCAATACTATTTACGGAATGATTGGGGGGCATTTTCTTGCTTTTTAGTCTTATAGATGTACTACATGCTCCTTGATACTTGGACCAAGGCATGTTGATATTATTAACATGTATTTCTGAGCAGCTTGTAGGGGAAAAGGTTTTTTAATACTTACATTTTTTATATTCATAATTTTGTCTTATATGTTTTAAATGTCCTTATTTGGTTTTCCTTCCTGACTTTGTTTTCAGGGTATATGCTAGGCATACATGGATGGAGGATAGTGGGAAAACCTAGTGCAGGCTCTATTTCCAGTCTGGTAGTTACAATAGTCCTAGAGGTAACATAGGGACAATGCCATGGTTTTTTTGCTAGTGAACTCTTCCCCACTTTACTTTTTACTGTATGTTATGTCTTTTCATGTTAAATTGTATCTCAGAAGCAATTATAGAAGCCATGGTTTGCTGGTTTTCTCCTTTCCTCCTTTTATTTACCATGATTTAAGGTATCTCAGAAGCAATTATAAAAGCAGTATACTGCATCACTAGGTGCATCTTATTTTTGTTAACCATGATACTAAGAACTAGAGGAGAAATTTATAAGGTTAATGAAGAAACATCTAAAATCTGAGTAGCCATGGCAAAATTCCTGAAAATAAAATCTGAGTGGCACCATCTTTCCATGTAGCCAGCTGAAACCTTCAGCCCTTTCCGTAAACAATTTCTTCTGCCTTGTGTAAATTTACTTGTTTGGATGATTGCTTTTATATTTTGTATTAATTATTTGTGGTACACTCATACTTGAACATCACCTAGTCATTATTTTGAACTTCATTAGCAGCTTAATTTTGATTTCTTCGCCAATATGACCTGGGAAAGTGCTATGCATTTCATATAGCTCTTGTTCACACAATCCAGTTTACAAGGATTTTATAGTTGAATTGTGCCCCTAAATTTTTTTGATGGTTGTGTTGGAATTGCTGGAGAAATTTGAGGTTAAAACCTTTAATAATGTATCATCTGAAGAACTTTTTCTTGGTAAAGAATGAAAAGGATAGGGAAGAAAATGGATCCATGAAGTATTGGATTTGACTTAGCTTTTATGATATGATTCATTTTTTGTAATATATTGTCAGGAGCTTTTTCGGGTGGCCAGTTTGCCAATGGTTGAAAGTTGTATGTCTGGATACAATAGTTGAATGTTTGCGTATGGCCAGGTAAGTGTTATTATGTGTAGTTTATATATTTTCCAACATCTTAATTTTAGTGACAATGGTAGGAAATATTACTGCAAACATCATCCAATTAGTTTGTAATGAGCCACGATCCGAGTGCATAAAGAAAATTGCTTAATATAACATTTGTCGTTGGCATCATAGTATTTGTAGGGGAAGCTCATGAATAAGACTACAATACTCAAACTTTGAAATAAGAGATGTCAATACTCAAGCATTTGTAGGGGAAGCTCATTTTTTGTTTCCTATTAATGCATGCTAGTATCGGTCGTGGAAGAAGTAGTATGTATGTCAGTAAATCTCAGGGCATTGTGATATATGCACTAGTCAAAGAAAGATGTGGCAATGGTGCTCTAATAGACCAAATACTTTTAGCATATTCTGCTTTAACTCCTCGAACATTAATAAATCACTTTAATGAACTCCTCGAACATTAGCAAATCTATATGATGAATGCACCTATGTGTAAGTTATACCTATATTGATAAATTTCCATAAAAAGCTATAAAGCAGTAGCAACTATAAATTAGTAGTAATCATATGTATCTTAAAATGGTATGTTGTGCAATTTTTGTTATTGTTGCTTAACCTTCTAATTGATTAATTAAACCATATTTATGGCTTATTCATGTACCAAGGGTCCCAATTACTTATAATTAACCATATTTCTGGCTTATTCATGTGTTTTCAGGTAGGCAATGCTGCTGGCAGCCATGGATGTGTGGATCGGTTTGTCAATGGATGTGGAAAATCAAATATATATGTTTTGGACTTGTGTAAAAAGTTGTAGATTTTATTTTGTAAATTAAGTGAATGCTTACTGATGTAAAACTTGATGGGAACACTCTAAGTGATGTAAGACTTGGATTTCATTTTGTGAACAATGGGATATTACCTTTAAATATGTTTTATAGAAATCGTTTTGTTAATGTTGTGGCTACGCTTTGTTAATGTTGCGGCTACCATATGCATTTCCGATTAAATAAAATAGTTCTGTATGAATTTTTGTTGTATATAAAATTCAATTATATATTTTATATATAAAGGAATTTAGTAATTCCATAATAATTTAAACAATTGTTAAGTTTTTTCACACGATTACAGTACTTTCTAAAATTTCGTCCCTTATTTATTAGGACGAAATATATCTGTTACAAAAACTTGTTTTTTGGGACAAATTAATAAACCGTCACACAAAAGCATAAATTTGAAAACTTTTGAGACGTTTTGCCTAACCGTCCTTTAACAGTAATTAGGACGGCAATATCCGTCCCTAAAGTTTTTGCCACGCCACCCTAATGGGACCGTCCATTCCCGTCCCAAAGGCCGTCCCAAATATTTGTTGGGACGGTAATTGCAGTTTTTAAGACGATTTTTTGTTGTCCCAAAAGGTCACTTTTTTTGTAGTGTCGCCCGCCGTAGTGGACTCCGAGTCCGACACAGGAACCTTATTCGCCTTTTGCTTTCTCTTCTTGAATCCTTCGGGCTTCTCTGCTAAACCAGTACCAGCAATAAAACTGGTACTCACATCAAAATTAACGGGAGGCTTGCTCGCCGCAACATGATAGAGGGCCGCCATGTACAAGATATCCCCTGGCGTATTAGCATCAGGGATCGAGAAGCTAGCCCAGGTATGGACCACGTTGTAATAATGCCAAGCCATGATACCATCGAGGACACTGCCCTCAAAGCCCAGGCAAGTACTGGGGCAATCAAGGAACAGCTGGCTATACCCGAATTGACAGGAAAACCTACTGGGCTAATAAGGCTCCAGGTATACGTTATTTCGGTAACGATATACTAGATGCGCGGGGCAAATATTACGCAGCCAAAGAAGCATCTTCTCAGATAAGACTTGGGGAGGTTCAAAGCCGTCAACGTGTATCCCCCTCACTTCTCTAGCGGTAAATTGAGGAAGAGAGACAAAAAAGTCGGGCCCGTCAACTCTCGTCAATACCCTCCGACAGGCTGGCATGGTGTCGTACTCCCAAGGCTGATGACGGTATCGAAAAAAGGAAGGCATCATCAGCAGTAGCATCATCTTCAGTTCTGGGCCTCATCAATGACCGGTAATGCATCAATAACCACCCCATGAGATAATGGTATGGTAGCTCTATCCGCTCAAAGTCCAGTGTTGTCTCGCGAGCAATGACTTTAGACGAAAAGGCGCGGAGGCCATGGTGTATGCTACACACCATAGCCGAAAGAAGGGCCAGTCTGACTTTGATGACCAGCTTCACAGCCGGGAGAATGAAGTGGCGGCTGATCCTTTCAGTAGAGCCTGTCCCTCCCGAGACTGCACAATTCCGTAGCCATACCATCAAGAACCCGGCCAAAAGTGCTTTCTCAGACATCTGCCGGGTACCATAGTAGAAATAACTGAAAGAGTCAGTACGACTCCCAAATCTATCACCGGTGGACCTTGACCTTTTTGCATTCAACTTCAGGTCCTTTACCTCCACCTGGGTTTGAGGACTTCGAGAAGAAACCCGACCGGAAGGATGTAATTTGAAAAGATACACGACCCAGGCCGTGGTATGGAGGGCGTTCCCTTCTGAACTATTATTCTTCTTGATGGCAGTCTGGTGACAGATGCTATAGTGGCACAACAGTTGTCATCTCCCTATTTTTCCAAAATACGTAAATGACTGTATTTCTGTATTTGGAGGATTTTAAATTTTGGGTATTCTTAAAATTTTATTTATTTTTCTGGACTTTGGTTAGCCTTAATTGTTTAGACCTGACATTTGATTATTGTCCCTATTTAATTGTTGTTAATATTATTTATTATTATTATTAGGGGTTAACATGGCTAGTTTATATTAAGTTGTTTTTTTTTATTATTATCAATTATCATCCTCATTATTATTATTATTGTTGTTGTTGTTAAATTACCTAGCTACCCCTCCTCCCCAAAATATCTAAACCTAACCCCACCCCCTCTCTTCACTCTTTCTCTCTCTCCTCTCCCTTACTGGATCAGCCGACCCCCCAATCCTTACTCTTCCTTCTCTCTCTCAGCTCTCACTCCCCTCCTCCCCCAAACTCCCTCTCCCGATCTCTTTGGAACACTCCCGAGCTCTCACTCTCTAACTCATCTCTCTCGCTCACTCTTTCTTTTTCGGCTTTCTCCGCCGGCACCACCGTCTGTACCACCTTCACCACCGCCATCATCGTCGCCATCTCCTCCACCACCACTGCCCCCATGGCCTCCGGCGACCGCCACCGCCACCACTACTGCTCCCATCACCACTTCCATCTCTCCCTCTCCCGTTGTTCCCGGCGCCCGCCTCCGCCGCGGCCAGCCCCTCCGGCCACTTCCCGTCATCCGCTACCACCAGCGCCACCATCGTCTCCATCTCCCCCTTCTCCTTCCTACTCTCGTCGTGGTACGGATCGCCGCCGTAAGCCACCCCCTCTGCCTGGCTGGGCCCCCATGGCCTCCGCCCGGCCAGCTTCATCGCGACCAGCTCCTCCACCGCAGGCTGGAGCTCCTCCTGCTGCTGTCCTCCCTCCGTCGGAGTCGCCGCGACATGGCCAGTCCCGGTGAGCTCCTCCGCCTTCCCCCTTTTCTTTTCATGGCGACCATCGTCGCCATCGAGCCTCGCTGGCTGCGCCAGCCTCGAGTGGCGGGTCGCCCTTGGGCCCCGTGCTGCTCGAGCAGTATGCAGCCTTGGGAGTCTCGCTCTCCTCGGGCTACGCACACGCTTGACTTGCGTGTTCCCTCGTTTCCTGTGCTTTTCGGGATATGTGCTTCGATTTGTGTGCTGTCCCAGTTTTCGTGCACCCCGATCCACGTGCTGCCTTGGGCAGCGGGACGCCTCGAGCCCCGTGCTGCCTCGGGCACCGTGCCATCTCGATTTATGCACCGTCTCGATTTTCATGTCTCAGCCTTTGTCCCTACCTCGTGACCCGTACTACCTCGATTTACGTACACGCACCGATTTGTGTGTCATATCGATTTGCGTGTCACATTATATTTTGTGTTGCCTCGGTTTGCATGCACATACCGATTTGCGTGCCGCCTCGGTTGTGTGTCGCATTGGACTCTGCACCTTTTCGATTTGCGTACACACGTCGATTTGTGTGCTGCATCAATTTACGTGCTCCTTGGACCTTGGGTCGTCTCGATTTACGTATATGTCTCGATTTACGTGCATGTTTATGTTTCTCGTTCGTCTCGATATTCGTGTTCTTTCGATTCTTGTGTGCGTCTCGATATACGTGTACGTCTCAGTTTCCGTGTCCGTATCAATCCGTGTACCTCGATTTCCGTACCCGATCCCTGCACTGCTTACGGGATCCACACGGTATAGCCTCGTGCCATTCTTCATGATTTTTGTTATTATTTTATTATTTAATTCTAATGATGGTTTATTGTGTGTTCTGAGGATCTCGATTGGCGTGCTAGCTTGGATCGCGACTGTCGAAGACTTGCTTACCTAGCCGAGTCCTCTAGGCAAGTATCCCTTGCTCATCGACGGCTCTTGCCCTCTCTCCTGGATTTTATTTCATTTAATTAATTTGTACTTGTAAATGTATAACCATGAGTAGTGTAGCCTAGTAGTAGAACTGCCATGATGATAACTTAGGATAACTTGGTCCGATACCGGGGTAGACCGTATCGGGCAACTCGGATGGGTCATCCACACCTCCGAGGATACGAGCACGACTCACATGTATGGATTGTCCCTGTATGGCCCGTGTCCGACTCGCGGTCGGGTAACGGCTCTGGCTAACTTTACTTGTGGCGGTGATTGTGCTTGGGTTAGGGATTTATGGACATGTGTTGTGGTGTGCCCTGCGAGGCAGTTATTTTATTATTATGCATGTTGGCTTGGCGCCCAGTACGCATTATAGTGCTGCTGGAGGTCGAAACATTAGTGGTCTCGGGTTCGATTGATTTTCCACTACGCATCGTAGTGCTGCTGAAGGCCGAGACTTAGTGTTCTCGGCTATCGACTTGTTCCCAGTACGCATCATAGTGCTGCTGGTAGTTGAGACCTAGTGTTCTTAGTCTGCGATTCCGCGACGGGTTACGCCGAGTAGATTTTAGCCCCAACTCGCTTGGAGCTCATGTCCAGAATACAGAGGAGACTCTGCCGGATTCTTCCAAAATTCTCGATCGGGAATTTGGTTCGAAGGATTGGGCAGAACCATTCCTTTCGTTTGCTGGACTGGGCTCGTGCCTGTTCACCTTGGTATAGTATACCTGATCCCATTGCTTGCTAGGTAGACTCCAGACTAGATCAGTCGCCTAGCTCCTGATCTGTCTTGTACGTCGGATAGCGTAAGGAGAGCGGTTCCACTCGGGAGACGGTCTGCAACCCTGGTCCTTGTTTGGTTTAAGGGTTGTGGATTTGCTCCAAAGCGGTCTGTGTAATCCTTGCCACTTTCGACGATATTTATTACCGAACTCTTGTCCCCTGACCCTTCATCCTAGGGGTTGTCCAAGTCTAGTCAGATAGAGCTGACAGTTGTCCTATGTATTGGGAGTTGTGACTTGTGGATATGACTGAGGATTGAGTATTATGGAGAGTACGATCTCGGGATATTGACTTGGTGGATCTATGTGGATTCTTGGATTTTGGTGATTTCGAATATTTCGTAGAACGAAGAGAATATCGAGGGTATTATTATATGATTTTTACTCGACTTCCCAAACGCCCAAAACCTGGTACCTTTGTGTATTCCGGTAGTTGGGGAACCTGGTTTGATTGCTGTGTCTTGGTAGTTGAGGGGCTTGTTTTCTAGTGGCTTGTGATCATTGACTTGGAGGATTCTTGTGAGTCAGAGGGCCTAGCATTGTTAGGGAAATGAGCTTGGTATTTGGTGGTTGTCTTTATTGACGTGATATTCACTCTATCATGGATGGGAGACCCTTGCTAGATTGATCTGGTGGATGGACCGACTTGATGATTTGAGCTGTAGGTTCCCATGTGTACTTGACAGACTATTATAGTGGAGATTTTGATCTTGTAACCGACTTGATATCCGTGTCATGATTTGGACATGTGACTTCTTGTGACTGATAGGTTTGACCTTGTTTCTGGTATTACACGATGACCTGGACCTGTCTTGATTCTTGATAGTGGCCCGTAGAGGTGCACTCCTGACTAGCATTCTGGACTTGACAGTAAACCTGGCATGTATACTCTTGATTCTTGATAGTGGTCCGTGGTGGCGCACTCCTGACTAGTACTCTCGACATGACATATTTACTCTTGATTGCTGTTGCGACAGCTAGTCCTAACTTGCTCAGCATGACCCCGTCTTGACACCGTGGTTGATTTCTTTTGATTGTGCTTGTATAAGCCACCAGTCCAGTCTTGTCTTACATCATGTCTAGGACATGGATCCCTGAGTACCACGGTCAGGGATCCATAATGAAACTGACTAGGCTAATAACTAGATTAATCATGTAGTTAATGGGGACTTCCCAGTGACCTGTTGCTTGTCTGACCCCGGCCCTATGTATATATATATATACTAGGGATTTGTTGCTATCCGTCGAGATGAGCGCATTCCTAGCCCTCCGTCGAGTGTGGCACTTCTTTAGAGCACATGTATCTTACTGCAGTGTGCCTGCTATATCTATCTTTTTCTTTTGCTGGGGCCATTCGGGTAGTCGCAAGCAGGAGCTGGACCTTGAAGTCTCATTGCATCTTGTTAGTAATTAGGCCTGTGATAACCCTAGTTAGCTAATAATAGCAAGCCGTAGGCATTGTGTGGCCGCTTGTCCTTCTGTGTTGTCTGGCTTGTTGCCTGCTAGCCAGCTGATATTGAGTTTCAGCTGGCCATGCAGGTGTTAGTGGATGCTAGGGAGATTGTGATTGTGTTAGCTTCACTATACTTGTGGATTGTTATCGTGCATTGGTACCGCACGATCCCTTACCTTTATTTACTGTTTTTAGATGTTATTCTTGTCATATTTTATCCTGTTGGTTTCTTCGCCCGTCCTTGAGCCTTCCTTTCTGGTACTTGCTGCGGTTGGCCTGACCAACCCTGGATTGTTCCCAGATTGTCTGAGACCGACCCGGTGGATCTTCCAGACTTGACTTGGAGGGTGTGCTTCAGTTCCAGACCATGCTAGGAACTGTGGGAAGGTATACTTGTCTACATTATTATCCTGTACTATAGATTCCAGATTTTCATATGAGTATTTCCTGTTTTTCATAAGATTATCTCTCTTGATATTGTTTCATTGTGATTTACCTGTGGATATGAGATCGGATTTAGGCTATAGATTGATTGCATGCTAGGATACCCAACCAGACTGGACATCCGTCATCACCGTATAGCGTATTCGTACCTTATACGGTGTAGCTGGCCGTGTACGTCCCCGTATTTCAGAACTGGGGCGTGACATGGTTTTAGTGGTGGCCCATGCAGGTCTCGTTTTGAGATCTTGTTGGGTATCGCGTGATTATTGATCTCATTCCACTATTCCTTGGTATTCCCACTTGTTACACTTGTCCTTCGCTCCCTTGAACCTGTGAACTGGTCCTCATCTCTACTTGGACCTATATTGCTTGGCCATGTCTTATTCGTGTTATCTACCTCTGATCCTTGTTTGATGGATATGATCCTATAGTTGGTCATGTCGATCACCTTATTTGATGAGATGTTATCTCCATCATTTGGGATACATGATTATTTATCTTGGGTTCTGTACTCTCTACCGGTATTTCGTCTTGGTTGATTTCTTGTTATCCCTTTCGTGCGTTGACTTCGTGTTGACTTAGTATCATTATCGCCCTCTTCGAGCGTTGGCTGGATTGCTGCAGGATGAAGATTTCATCAGGACTCTGAGATTGGGTATTTTAACATTTGTTGAGTATCCGAGGGATATTCTCGTATCGATTCGGCTTCCTTGATTCCGGACAGTTTCGCACTCATGATTATCTATTTCAGATATTATTTTGATTGTAGATATACCTTCTATACATCATGTTTTGATATGGATTCTTGATTTGGAGTATTTTCCTATAGATATAGAGTATTTTCCTAGAAAAGCTATCTTGTGGTTATTTTAAAGATATTTTTGGATGTGTGTTACGATTCACCTGGATTTTGGATTTTGATTGTTTTCTAGGACTCTCATTACATTGTTAGAGATTTTGTGATCTTAGAGATTTGGATATTTGGGTTATGGATTTGATTTGTTTTGGATATTTGTCGAGAGTACCGGGTGACCCTAGTATACCTTGACGGCGTGGTAACGAAAGTTGCAGCCGCTCGATTACAGTGTTTTGGTGAATCTTTTGCAGCCATTCTGGATGGCGCGGCAAGGAATGATCATGACACACATTTTTCGGATATTAGGAACTACGGTCATCGGTTTGAGACAGATATCCTGTATTTTATGATTTTATGCGGATTTATTATTTTCTTATGCCGTTGGGATTTTACGTTTTTGGACATTGTTTTCGATATTTTGTACTTGTTTTGATCTATGGGGCTATTTCGTGCATCCGAGATTTTTGATTTTCGAGATTCTTTCGATGTTTTGGATTTACCTTGCGAGTTGATTTATTTAGCTAGACCTTGTTCTCCTTGATGTTTTCATATTGAGATTTTGTTCGTTTCTTATTGTATTACTTGATTTCTGTAAGGTGGGTAGAGTTTTCATGGCATATATATATGTACTAGTTTTGAAAACCCTATTTTGATAATTTTGAAATTTCGAGGACAAAATTTTTGTAAGGTGGGTAGAATGTCATCTCCCTATTTTTCCAAAATACGTAAATGACTGTATTTCTGTATTTGGAGGATTTTAAATTTTGGGTATTCTTAAAATTTTATTTATTTTTCTGGACTTTGGTTAGCCTTAATTGTTTAGACCTGACATTTGATTATTGTCCCTATTTAATTGTTATTAATATTATTTTATTATTATTATTAGGGGTTAACATGGCTAGTTTATATTAAGTTATTTTTTTATTATTATCAATTATCATCCTCATTATTATTATTATTATTATTATTATTGTTGTTAAATTACCTAGCTACCCCTCCTCTCCAAAATATCTAAACCTAACCCCACCCCCTCTCTTCACTCTTTCTCTCTCTTCTCCCCCTTACTGGATCAGCCGACCCCCCCAATCCTTACTCTTCCTTCTCTCTCTCAGCTCTCACTCCCCTCCTCCCCCAAACTCCCTCTCCCGATCTCTTTGGAACACTCTCGAGCTCTCCCTCTCTAACTCATCTCTCTCGCTCACTCTTTCTTTTTCGGCTTTCTCCGTCGGCACCACCGCCTGCACCACCTTCACCATCGCCATCATCGTCGCCATCTCCTCCACCACCACTGCCCCCATGGCCTCCGGCGACCGCCACCGCCACCACTACTGCTCCCATCACCACTTCCACCTCTCCCTTTTCCGCTGTTCCCGGCGCCCGCCTCCGCCGCGGCCAGCCCCTCCGGCCACTTCCCGTCATCCGCTACCACCAGCGCCACCATCGTCTCCATCTCCCCCTTCTCCTTCCTGCTCTCATCGTGGTGCGGATTGCCGCCGCGAGCCACCCCCTCCGCCTGGCTGGGCCCTCATGGCCTCCGCCCGGCCAGCTTCGTCGCGACCAGCTCCTCCCCCGCAGGCTGGAGCTCCTCCTGCTGCTGTCCTCCCTCCGCCGGAGCCGCCGCGACATGGCCAGCCCCGGTGAGCTCCTCCGCCTTCCCCCTTTTTTCTTTCCTGGCGACCATCGTCGCCGTCGAGCCTCGCTGGCTGTGCCAGCCTCGAGTGGCGGGTCGCCCTTGGGCCCCGTACTGCTCGAGCAGTGTGCACCCTTGGGAGTTACGCTCTCCTCGGGCCGCGCGCATGCTTGACTTGCATGTTCCCTCGTTTTCCGTACTTCTCGGGATATGTGCCTCGATTTGTGTGCTGTCCCAGTTTTCGTGTACCCCGATCCATGTGTTGCCTTGGGCAGCGGGACGCCTCGAGCCCCGCGCTGCCTCGGGCACCGTGCCATCTCGATTTGTACACCGTCTCAATTTTTGTGTCTCGGCCTTTGTGCCTACCTCGTGACCCGTACCGCCTCGATTTATGTGCACGCACCAATTTGCGTGTCGTATCGATTTGCGTGTCACATTATATGTTGTGTTGTCTCGGTTTGCGTGCACGTACCGATTTGCGTGCCATCTCGGTTGTGTGTCGCATTGGACTCTGCACCTTTTCGATTTGCGTGCAGACATCGATTTGTGTGCCACATCGATTTACGTGCTCCTTGGACCTTGGGTCCTCTCGATTTACGTGTACGTCTCGATTTACGTGTACGTTTATGTTTCTCGTCCGTCTCGATATTCGTGTTCTCTCGATTCTCGTGCACGTCTCGATATACATGTACGTCTCGATTTCCGTGTCCGTATCGATCCGCGTACCTCGGTTTCCGTGCCCGATCCCTGTACTGCTTGCGGGACCCACACGGTATAGCCTCGTGCCATTCTTCGTGATTTTTGTCATTATTTTATTATTTAATTCTAATGATTGTTTATTGTGTGTTCTGAGGATCTCGATTGGCGTGCTAGCTTGGATCGCGACTATCGAAGACTTGCTTACCTAGCCGAGCCCTCTAGGCAAGTATCCCTTGCTCATCGACGGCTCTTGCCCTCTCTCCTGGATTTTATTTCATTTAATTAATTTGTACTTGTAAATGTATAACCATGAGTAGTGTAGCCTTGTAGTAGAACTGCCATGATGATAACTTAGGATAACTTGGTCCGATACCGGGGTAGACCGTATCGGGCAACTCGGATGGGTCATCCACACCTCCGAGGACACGAGCACGACTCACATGTATGGATTGTCCCTGTATGCCCCGTGTCCGACTCGCGGTCGGGTAACGGCTCTGGCTAACTTTACTTGTGGCGGTGATTGTGCTTGGGTTAGGGATTTATGGGCATGTGTTATGGTGCGCCCTGCGAGGCGGTTATTTTATTATTATGTATGTTGGCTTGGCGCCCAGTACGCATTGTAGTGCTGCTGAAGGCCGAGACATTAGTGGTCTCGGGTTCGATTGATTTTCCAGTACGCATCGTAGTACTGCTGGAGGCCGAGACTTAGTGTTCTCGGCTATCGACTTGTTCCCAGTACGCATCATAGTGCTGCTGATAGCTGAGACCTAGTGTTCTCAGTCTGCGATTCCGTGGCGGGTTGCACCGAGTGGATTTTAGCCCCAACTCGCTGGGAGCTCCTGTCCAGAATACAGAGGAGACTCTGCCGGATTCTTCCAAAATTCCCGATCGGGAATTTGGTTCGAAGGATTGGGCAGAACCATTCCTTTGGTTTGCTGGACTGGGCTCGTGCCTGTTCACCTTGGTATAGTATACCTGATCCCATTGCTTGCTAGGTAGACTCCAGACTAGATCAGTCGCCTAGCTCCTGATCTGTCTTGTACGTCGGATAGCGTAAGGAGAGCGGTTCCACTCGGGAGACGGTCTGCAACCCTGGTCCTTGTTTGGTTTAAGGATTGTGGATTTGCTCCAGAGCGGTCTGTGTAATCCTTGCCACTTCCGGCGATATTTATTACCGGACTCTTGTCCCCTGACCTTTCATCCTAGGGGTTGTCCTAGTCTAGTCAGATAGAGCTGACAGTTGTCCTATGTATTGGGAGTTGTGACTTGTGGATATGACTGAGGATTGAGTATTATGGAGAGTACGATCTCGGGATATTGACTTGGTGGATCTATATAGATTCTTGGATTTTGGTGATTTCGAATATTTCATAGAATGAGGAGAATATCGAGGGTATTATTATATGATTTTTACTCGACTTCCCAAACGCCCAAAACCTGGTACCTTTGTGTATTCCGGTAGTTGGGGAACCTGGTTTGATTGCTGTGTCTTGGTAGTTGAGGGGATTGTTTTCTAGTGGCTTGTGATCATTGACTTGGAGGATTCTTGTGAGTCAGAGGGCCTAGCATTGTTAGGGAAATGAGCTTGGTATTTGGTGGTTGTCTTTATTGACGTGATATTCACTCCATCATGGATGGGAGACCCTTGCTAGATTGATCTGGTGGATGGACCGACTTGATGATTTGAGCTGTAGGTTCTCATTTGTACTTGACAGACTATTATAGTGAAGATTTTGATCTTGTAACCGACTTGATATCCATGTCATGATTTGGACATGTGACTTCTTGTGACTGATAGGTTTGACCTTGTTCCTGGTATTACACGATGACTTGGACCTGTCTTGATTCTTGATAGTGGCCCATAGAGGTGCACTCCTGACTAGCATTCTGGACTTGACAGTAAACCTGGCATGTATACTCTTGATTCTTGATAGTGGCCCGTGGTGGCGCACTCATGACTAGTACTCTCGACATAACATGTTTACTCTTGATTGCTGTTGCGACAGCTAGTCCTGACTTGCTCAGCATGACCCCGTCTTGACACCGTGGTTGATTTCTTTTGATTGTGCTTGTATAAGCCACCAGTCCAGTCTTGTCTTGCATCATGTCTAGGACATGGATCCCTGAGTACCACGGTCAGGGATCCATAATGAAACTGACTAGGCTAATAACTAGATTAATCATGTAGTTCATGGGGACTTCCCAGTGACCTGTTGCTTGTCTGACCCCGGCCCTATGTATATATATATATATATATACTAGGGATTTGTTGCTATCCGTCGAGATGAGCGCATTCCCAGCCCTCCGTCGAGTGTGGCACTTCTTTAGGGCACATGTATCTTACTGCAGTGTGCCTGCTATATCTATCTTTTTCTTTTGCTGGGGCCATTCGGGTAGTAGCAAGCAGGAGCTGGACCTTGAAGTCTCATTGCATCTTGTTAGTAATTAAGCCTGTGATAACCCTAGTTAGCTAATAATAGCAAGTCGTAGGCATTGTGTGGCCGCTTGTCCTTCTGTGTTGTCTGGCTTGTTGCCTGCTAGCCAGCTGATATTGATTTTCAGCTGGCCATGCAGGTGTTAGTGGATGCTAGGGAGATTGTGATTGTGTTAGCTTCACTATACTTGTGGATTGTTATCGTGCGTTGGTACCGCACGATCCCTTACCTTTATTTATTGTTTTTAGATGTTATTCTTGTCATATTTTATCCTGCTGGTTTCTTCGCCCGTCCTTGAGCCTTCCTTTCTGGTACTTGCTGCGGTTGGCCTGACCAACCCTGAATTGTTCCCAGATTGTCTGAGACCGACCGGGTGGATCTTCCAGACTTGACTTGGAGGGTGTGCTTCAGTTCCAGACCATGCTAGGAACTGTGGGAAGGTATACTTGCCTACATTATTATCCTGTACTGTAGATTCCAGATTTTTATATAAGTATTTCCTGTTTTTTATATGATTATCTCTCTTGATATTGTTTTATTGTGATTTACCTGTGGATATGAGATCGGATTTAGGCCATAGATTGATTGCATGCTAGGATACCCAACCAGACTGGACAGCCGTCATCACCGTATAGCGTATTCGTACCTTATACGGTGTAGCTGGCCGTGTACGTCCCCGTATTTCGGAACTCGGGCGTGACAACAGTTCCCGGTACACAGCGACGAAACCCGGGAATCGTCGATCCAGATCCACGAATTCCTTATTCGTCGGGGTGTATACTTCAAAGGCCTCACCCCCCCACGGCAGCTTAGAAACAGCATGCATTTCATGGAGAGCAAGTCCCAACTCCCCTCCGGGCGCGAAGAAAGTCCCCGTACGCCGGTTATCCATCTCCAAAAGGGCCATGAACAATTGCTTGTTAATGGGCAACCCGTAACAGGTGCCCCGGATGGCGTAGTAAAGGTCAATCTCCCGAAAGGATACCCCGTAGTTCCTCAGGATCCATGAGGTCAGATTGGCCCATGTAGGAATGGGGTTTATCCAATTCAGCAGCGACAACCTGCCCACAGGATAAGACCCCTTGCGAACGAGTTGATTCAGAAAGGTATCAGCTCGAGTAAAAGTGAAGTTGGGACCAGTCACGTTTATAAAAGTACCAGGAAGCAACCCCCTCACACTCCGACTGACTGACTCCCTGCCTGCACATGCTGACCTAGTACTCATATTATAGTGGATGTTGCCCACAAACATCCCTGATTGGGTTGGGGTTAGGGAGCCCACCATTGTCCTGTTCAACGGTACCATATTAAACCACGAGAGGGGAAAATGCCGTTCCATCTCCAGAATATGGATATCCACCCCGTCCACAGTAAAGTCCCAGTTCTCAGAAACATCCAGCAATCGGGAGTTCTTTATAGAAAAAGCATCTCCAAAGAGAAAAGCTGGTTTCAGATATTCTCCGTCCAATCTTTCCGAATTCATCATAGTGCAAAGAAAGTGGAAAGGCTGGTTGTTGATGGCAGCCACCCTCTCCAAAGGCTCATTAGCGGGAAGCTGATTCGTTATATGTCGAATTAAGCCGTCGAGCCGTATGTCCACGGCAAATTGAGCTGAACCTACAAGAAGCTCTCCTGCCGGGTTGGTTGGGAGGTTCACTGGAAAAAGGACAAAAAGAAACAGGATTAAAAGATGGTTAAAACGAAACCCCTACGAGCCTATGCGGCTCGGATCAACGAAGCCGTATTGTCACGCCCCAGAACCAGAATACTGGAGAGCGGGGGACAGACACAGCCAGATACGTACATTGAAGTAATTCTCACCTCGCAATACGGTCACGGCTGTCTAGATGCATGAGGGTTTACTACAAGCCATTAGTCTCTTAGGGTCAATAACAAGCCTAGTGTCTCAATCTTAAGCAAGCGAGTAGATATAACAAGATGGTAGATCATCAGATATACAAAGTAAGGCATCCCATACATTACATATTCAGATGATCATGAAGCTAGTCATACAAAATACGAAGACTAGTAAGAGTTTAAGTCATACATGATCAACCCTATGATTTGTCAATCATGCTACAGCCCGTAGGCAGACAGTAAATAAAGTTGCAAACGACCTAACACTTGTTCGGCGGCTAAACGCCTCAAAAGAATATTTTTACAAGGGAGTGGGAGAGCAAAATAAAACCCACTCGTTGCCGGGATTCCTTCTAGTGTTCACTATCTGGCAGGAAGGTTGGGAGATCCTCGGTAGCTGCTCCGAAATCTGGCCATACAAAACCAGCTGGGTCAGACCCCAGAAAGAGCAAGTGCCACAAAGGGGGCTTCACTTAAGAACTAAAACCAGCATGTCAGCACATAAATCATAGGTGAAATAACATAAGACATGAGTTAAATAAAACAGGATGATAAACGATAAGATAACTAAAGGACTATTCCGGTAACCAAGTTAAAACCCGTAAACCAAACAAGGACCGGGGTTGTAACCCTTCACCTGAACAGAACTTAGCCTCGAACCAATTATCGATAAAGTAAAGCATAAACAAGCATGTCCGGAGATATCCATGCACTGGATCTAGGCAAGACTAAACAAGATCGGACTCCATCCATCATTAACGGCCAAACAGAGAGTACGGCTTGATACTTAACTAACTAGGGTTATCACAAGCTTAGTTACTCGCAAGATGCAATGAGGTACGCCTACGGCCACAAGCCCTGCAGACTATCCAGGTTATCCAGACGCAAGGTTCAAGCTTAGAGTTATCATGCCTTGTTAGGTGACTTGGATGCAACACATGACAGTGTGCATAGTAATCGTTTCATGTAGTGCCCCACATAACAGTGAGCTGGAAATGTGCCCTACTCGTCGACAGGCTACAAGTCCATCAAGGAAGGCGCCCAGATAACGGGATTACTTGTAGCCGGAATACCTCTCTATATGCTCTACTTGATCAATCTAGTCATTAGCCTAGTCAGATTCGGTATGAATCCCTGACCGTGGTAACCAGGGATACATGTCCTAGACATGATACGAGACAAGACTGGTTGCTTATACAAGCATATTCAATACAATCACCCACGGTGTCAAGAATTCACTTAGCATGTCAGGTTAGCCGTCGCAACAGCGTATCAAGGTTATCATGTCGGGTTGCTTATCAAGATTACTTATCAAGGCAAGGGTGCGTCACAACGGACCACCATCAAGAATTATCATGTCAAATTACTTGTCAAGAGTGCACCACGACGGGTCACTAATCATACAATTCCATCACTAAGCCTTGTTCCGATTAACATTCATAAATAATGTCATGATCACATCGGGTTCATGTCGAGTTTACATCAAAAGGCGTAAGGATATAAAATGTGTACAAAAATCATAAAAAAGGGGAATATGGGGACATAATGCGCCCAAGAGGGGAGCAAGGGGTACTATGGCCAACAAGTGGCATTAGCCAAGTTGCGCCAGGGTAAGTAGGGTCAGGTCCAGTTGTGCCTAAACATCAGGTTGCGCCTGAGTCAGACTGCGCTCAAGTCAGGCTGCACTCAAGTCAGGCTGCGCTCAAGTCAGGCTGCGCTCAAGTCAGGCTGCGCTCAAGTCAGCGCATGCAAGACATACGTCTCCAAAAGGCAGCGTATGAACTCCATACGACTCCTCTTCAAGGCAGCGTATGAGGTCCATACGGCTCCTTGTCAAGGCAGCGTATACAAGACATACGTCTCCAAAAGCCAGCGTATGGACTCCATATGACTCCTCTTCAAGACAGCATATGTACTCCATACGACTCCTCATCAAGGCAGCGTATGAGGTCCATACGACTCCTGGTCACCCAAGTCAGCGTATGCAAGACATACGTCTCCAAAAGGTAGCATATGTACTCCATACGACTCCTCTTCAAGGCAGCGTATGTACTCCATACGACTCCTCATCAAGGCAGCGTATGAGGTCCATACGACTCCTGGTCACCCAAGTCAGCGTATGCAAGACATACGTCTCCAAAAGACAGCGTATGTACTCCATACGACTCCTCATCAAGGCTGCGTATGTACTCTATATGACTCCTCATCAAGGCAGCGTACGAGTCAGACTGTGCTGCACTAAAATGCATGCGCAACTCAGTGGCGCAAGCTAAAAAGCTCACACACACTGCTCACTGTCTTCTCCAAATTAGCAAGAACTCCATGGTTTGAACCCAAAGCTTCAAAAGTCCATAACTTGGTCAAAATAAGTCCAAATCCAACTTTTCAAAGGTCAAAATTGGGTAAAATAAAATTCTCTACAACATGGAACCATCAAAACTTGAAAACAAAGAAGTTTGATAGATCAAAACCACCAAAATCCAAAAATAACTAATTTCTAGATCTATAAAAATTAAAGCCTCAAAATAGAAAATGGCAAGTTCTAATGTGTCTTAGAAACATGAGGAGAAGCTAATGGAACAATAAAAATGGGCTCTCATGTGGAAGCAAGTTGTACTTGCCTAAGGGGTGTTCTTGGTTGGTGGTGGGTTTAATGGAGAAGGAAGAAGAGTTAATGAGAAAGTGGAGGAGAGAGAAAAGTTAGGTGGGTTATAAAGGGGGATAGTGGTGGGTTTATCATGATAAACCAAAGAATAAACCAAGCGATCCCAAAATAAACCAAGTTAAACCATTACGTGCTATGATGAACCTAATCAAGATTAAACTGAAATTAGCTAGCTAGGTAGGAAAATAAAAAATACATGTCAGGATTCCGTATACGTATACTGGAAATACGTAGAACGAAAAACGGGGGTGACAACTCTACCCACCTTAAAAGAATTCCGTCCTCAGAATTTAATCAAGAGGCTAGAGATATCGAGCAAGCTATATCAATTGCAGGCAATATATGACTAGCAGTCAATCAAGCAATCATTTATGCAAGCAAGAAACTTAAGCATATGGCATAAGAAAGACATTATACCTTACGAGTCAAATAGGTCGGAATATCGCGATCGGATATCATCCTCATGCTCCCACGTTGACTCACCCAAAGAGTGATGACCCCAAGCAACACGGACTAACTTGATAGTCTTGTTCTTGAGTATCTTCTCCCTCCGGTCCAATATGGATACCTACGAAAGGTTGGTGCCAACAACCAATTCTGAATGATCAAGAACGTGACTCGGATCCGGGATATACCGTCATAATTGGGATACATGGAAGACATCATGTACCTCATGTAACGACGGCAGAAGAGCGAGACGATAGGATACATCACCTACTCGTTATAGAATATCAAACGGCCCTATATACCTAGGACTGAGCTTTCCCCGCACGCCGAATCGAATGACGCTACGGGTAGGCGAGATCTTGAGGAATACGTGGTCGCCGACAGAAAATTCAAGGGGACGCCGATGAGAATCGGCCCAATGACGCTGGCGATCTTGGACAACTCGAAGATGATCTCTGACTTGTCTGACCACCTCAATAGTCTGCATCACCATCTCTGGTCCAAGCATTTGCCTCTCACCGATATCGTCCCAAGCTAAAGGAGATCTATACTTTCTGCCGTACAAGGCCTCGAAAGGTGTCATCTGGATACTAGCCTGGAAACTATTATTGTACGAGAACTCTACGAGATGCAGGTGATCTTCCCACGAACCACCGAAGTCGAGTGTACATGACCGCAGCATGTCTTCAAGAGTCTGGATTGTGCGTTCTGACTGACCATCTGTCTGCGGATGGTAGGCTGAACTGAACTTGAGACAAGTCCCTAAACTCTCTTGAAGACTCCGCCAAAAGTGTGAGGTAAATCTTGAATCTCTGTCGGACACAATACTGACTGGCACTCCATACAATCTGACTATCTGCCTGAGGTACATCTCTGCAAGTTGATCCGTCGACTGACCAATTCTGAAAGAAAGTAAATGAGCTACCTTCGTAAGACGATCAACTATAACCCAGATGGCATCTCTCCCAGCTGGGGATCTAGGTAATCCAGTTACAAAATCTATGGTAATGTGCTCCCATTTCCATTTCGGGATCGGTAAAGGTTGAAGAAGTCCAGCTGGTCTCTGATGTTCGGCCTTAACTTGTTGACAAACTAAACAACGAGAGACAAACCGGGCTATCTCCCTCTTCATGTTATTCCACCAAAAATGCTGCCGAATATCACGATACATCTTCGTACCGCCGGGATGAATTGAATACTGAGAACTGTGAGCCTCTGCCATGATCTCCTGTCTGATATCACCACTGGGTACACAAAGACGTCTTCTATGTCGGAGTGTACGGTCCTTATGAACACATAACTCTGGTCTTCGCCCTGCTACACATTCTGTTCTCAGCCGCTGAAGCTTAGAATCCGTGGACTGAGCTAACTTGATCCTCTCAACTATACTAGACTGAACTTGCATACTGGCCATCAATGCCATACTGGAAGGAAGAACAACTTCAATACCCATCTTCTGAAGATCTGCTAACAACTCTGGCTGCACTGTTAGAAAATAAACTCCGGCTCTCCTGCTCAATGCATCTGCTACTACGTTGGCCTTCCCAGGATGATACTGCAAGCTGATGTCATAATCCACAAGTAGTTCTAGCCATCTCCTCTGACGCATATTAAGATCCTTCTGGGTAAACACGTACTTCAGACTCTTGTGGTCAATGAAAATCTCCACCCGATCTCCATACAAATAATGTCTCCAAAGTTTCAATGCAAAAACTACGGCTGCTAACTCCAGGTTATGGGTTGGATAATTCCTCTCATGGTCACGAAGTTGACGTGACGCATAAGCGACTACCTTACCATGCTGCATCAAGACACATCCTAATCCCTTGCCGGATGCGTTACAATAAACTGAAAATCCTCCCTTCCCGTCGGGAAGCGTGAGAATGGGAGCCGTCATCAATCTCCGCTTCAACTTCTCAAATAAACTCTGACACTCTGTTGTCCAAGCAAACTGCACATCCTTACGGGTCAACTGCGTCAGTGGCGCTGAAATTCGAGCAAAGTCTGACACAAAACGTCGGTAATAGCCGGCCAATCTGAGGAAACTCCGAACTTCTGCGACGGTGCTAGGTACTGGCCATGTCTCTATAGCCACTATCTTCTGGGGATCAACTTCCACTCCACCTCTGGTGATGATATGACCCAAGTACGAGATACGATCCAACCAAAACTCGTACTTACTGAACTTTGCGTACAACTGGTGCTCCCTGAGAATCTGAAGAACTACACAAAGATGCTGCTCATGCTCTGCCTCGTTCTCGCTATAGACTAAGATGTCGTCTATGAACACTATCATGAACTGGTCCAAATAGGGCATGAAGATACGATTCATGAGATCCATGAATACGACCGGCGCATTGGTCGCTCCAAATGGCATAACAAGGAACTCCCAATGTCTATACCTCGATCTGAATGCTGTCTTCGGGATGTCCTGCTCTCTGACTCTGATCTGATGGTACCCTGACCGCAAGTCAATCTTCGAGAATACTACCGCTCCCCTGAGCTGATCAAATAAATCATCTATCCTTGGTAAAGGATATCTGTTCTTAATTGTTAAAGAGTTCAAGGTACGATAATCAACACATAATCTTGACGTACTATCCTTCTTCTTCACAAGAAGCATCGGAGCTCCCCAAGGTGATCCGCTAGCACAAATAAATCCCTTGGTTCTAAGTTCTTCAATCATCTTGTACAGGACCTCCAACTCTGATGGTGCCATCCTATAGACTCTCTCTGACACTGGTGCCGTCCCTGGAATCAAGTCGATAGTGAACTCTATCTCTCTCTCTGGGGGCATACCTGGAAGCTCTTCGGGAAATACGTCAGGAAACTCTTCTACAACTCTGGGAAACTGAACTACTGCTGCTACGGTCATCCGCAATGCTGGGGAAGAAGGTTCTACTCCGCCTCGAGAAAAGGAAAACTCTGGCTCACCGGGAATACTAAAAATAATCTTGCCGACATGGCAATCTATTCTAGCATACTGGTCCCTCAACCAATCCATTCCTAGGACTACATCATAATCGGCCATCGGAAACTCTATCAACCTAGCGAAAAACTCTCTACCGCTAACTACGATTCGACACGAGGAAAACACCCTATCTACACCCACAAGTCCGTTACCAGTAAGTATATTGAGCCTTACTGATAATGACTCGGGCTCCAGTCCTATCCGTGTCGCGAATCGTGCAGACATAAATGAATGTGATGCACCTGAATCAAATAATACTGATGCATGAAAAGAGTTGACGAGAATGGTACCTGCCACCACCTCACCTGATGCTAACTCCTCCTCTACGGTCAAAGCCATCGCTTGACCGTGCCCTCTGGGTGCTGGTCCCCTCTGCTGGAAAGCTCTCTGGCGGTTCTGAACCTGAGCTTGGACCTGGGCATACTGTTGCGGTCGCTGCTGCTGGAATGCCTGAGCCTGAGGCGGCAATGGTCTCGGAGGCTGATACTGCTGCTGCTGCACTGGTGCTGGTCCCCTCACTGAGGGACTAGTCTGGGCCGATGAGGATGAATCGGCTCTCTGTGGACAGGACCCTATCATGTGATCCGGTGCCCCACAAGCCAAACACAATCCTTGTGCTCGACGACATTCTGACACTACATGCCCTGGCTTCCCATAATGAGTGCAGCCTATTGTGGAAGACTGCCTCCGCTTCTGCTGCTGAGGATACGTCGGAGTCGAATGCTGAACCGACGTAACTGATGCTGCCCTCCTTGGAGCTCCAATGGTCAAGGCCCTAGCTGCCGGGGCTGGGGCTGAAGACTGGATCATCTGACCATGGGACCGCTTCCGTCCTCCAGTTCTGTCCATAATTCTCTGTGAGGTATACTCATGCCTCTTAGCTGCCCGCAAAACAGCATCAAAGGTCTGATGCTCAAACTGCTCTACTGCTAGAATGATCTCTAGGTGGAGTCCCTGCTGGAACCGTTGTGCTCGATCAAACTCGGTTGCCACCAAAGTGGGAGCAAATTGACTCAGTCTTGAAAACTCGGCCACATATCAATCGACCGTCCTGCTCATCTGCCTGAGATTGGTGAACTTCGTCTGTAAGTCATGCCGAGCCACAGCATCGAAGTACTTGATCTGAAACTTGTCACTGAATACCGCCTACGGAACATGCGTTGCCAATCCAACCGCTATCATCGCCCACCAGGTACGGGCTAGGTCCAATAACTGTAGACGTACCACAGCTACCTTCTCTCCTTCTGGAGTCTTGGCTGCATCTAAGATAATCTCAATGTCCTGGAGCCATGCATCAGCTGCAATAGCGTCTTCACTCCCATCAAAGAAGGAAGGGTTGAGGTGCTTGAAACTGCTAGCCGCACTGTTCCCTTGATAACCAATACGGCCCATGGCATCCTGTACTGCCTGGTGTAGGGCATCACCCCGACGATCTTGAGACGCAAGTAATGTCCTGATGAGACCCACCAAGGTGCCATCGTCAGGCTCTGCAGGCTGGACTGGCTGAACTGGGGGCTCGGGATCTCCGGAATGCATGACTCGGGAGGCCGCTCCAGAGTGCTGGGCTTGGTCTCCAGGTTGCTGTTGGTCCACTGGAGGTGCTCCGCCTCGCTGATCGGTAGGACCAGGAACAATGCCGCTGAAGAAACGACATGGGGAACAATAAGAAAGGACCATGATAGATCGAGGATACAAACATGTGATCAGGTCAAGGATTCTGAAAGATCAGAAGGCACGAGTAGAGTTCAAGGGCGAGTGCTGATTGAGACATCTATCCGGTAAGCCCTCACATATCTTGATTTACAAGACCTGCATGGGCCACCACTTAAACCGTGTCACGCCCCAGAACCAGAATACTGGAGAGCGGGGGACTGACACAACCAGCTACGTACATTGAAGTAATTCTTACCTTGCAATACGGTCACGGCTGTCTAGATACACGAGGGTTTACTACAAGCCATTAGTCTCTTAGGGTCAATAACAAGCCTAGTGTCTCAATCTTAAGCAAGCGAGTAGATATAACAAGATGGTAGATCATCAGATATACAAAGTAAGACATCCCATACATTACATATTCAGATGATCATGAAGCTAGTCATACAAAATATAAAGACTAGCAAGAGTTTAAGTCATACATGATCAACCCTAGGATTTGTCAATCATGCTACAGCCCGTAGGCAGACAGTAAATAAAGTTGCAAACGAGCTAACACTTGCTCGGCGGCTAAATGCCTCAAAAGAATATTTTTACAAGGGAGTGGGAGAGCAAAATAAAACCCACTTGTTGCCGGGATTCCTTCTAGTATTCACCATCTGGCAGGAAGGTTGGGAGATCCTCGGTAGCTGCTCCGAAATCTGGCCATACAAAACCAGCTGGGTCAGACCCCAGAAAGAGCAAGTGCCACAAAGGGGGCTTCACTTAAGAACTAAAACCAGCATGTCAGCACATAAATCATAGGTGAAATAACATAAGACATGAGTTAAAGAAAACATGATGATAAACAATAAGATAACTAAAGGACTATTCCGGTAACCAAGTTACAATCCGTAAACCAAACAAGGACCGGGGTTGTAACCCTTCACCTGAACAGAACTTAGCCTCGAACCAATTATCGATAAAGTAAAGCATAAACAAGTATGTCCGGAGATATCCATGCACTGGATCTAGGCAAGACTAAACAAGATAGGACTCCATCCATCATTCACGGCCAAACAAAGAGTACGGCTTGATACTTAACTAACTAGGGTTATCACAAGCTTAGTTACTAGCAAGATGCAATGAGGTACGTCTACGGCCACAAGCCCTGCAGACTATCCAGGTTATCCAGACGCAAGGTTCAAGCTTAGAGTTTTCATGCCTTGTTAGGTGACTTGGATGCAACACATGACAGTGTGCATAGTAATCATTTTATGTTGTGCCCACATAACAGTGAGCTGGAAATGTGCCCTACTCGTCGGCAGGCTACAAGTCCATCAAGGAAGGCGCCCAGATAACGGGATTGCTTGTAGCCGGAATACCTCTCTATATGCTCTACTTGATCAATCTAGTCATTAGCCTAGTCAGATTCGGTATGAATCCCTGACCGTGGTAACCAGGGATACATGTCCTAGACATGATGCGAGACAAGACTGGTTGCTTATACAAGCATATTCAATACAATCACCCACGGTGTCAAGAATTCACTTAGCATATCAGGTTAGCTGTCGCAACAGCGTATCAAGGTTATCATGTCGGGTTGCTTATCAAGATTACTTATCAAGGCAAGGGTGCGTCACAACGGACCACCATCAAGAATTATCATGTCAAATTACTTGTCAAAAGTGCACCACGGCGGGTCACTAATCATACAATTCCATCACTAAGCCTTGTTCCGATTAACATTCATAAATAATGTCATGATCACATCGGGTTCATGTCGAGTTTACATCAAAAGGCGTAAAGATATAAAATGGGTGCAAAAATCATAAAAAAAGGGAATATGGGGACATAATGCGCCCAAGGGGGGAGCAAGGGGTACTATGGCCAACAAGTGGCATTAGCCAAGTTGCGCCAGGGTAAGTAGGGTCAGGTCCAGTTGTGCCTAAACATCAGGTTGCGCTTGAGTCAGACTGCGCTCAAGTCAGGCTGCGCTCAAGTCAGGCTGTGCTCAAGTCAGGCTGCGCTCAAGTCAGCGCATGCAAGACATACGTCTCCAAAAGGCAGCGTATGTACTCCATACGACTCCTCTTCAAGGCAGCGTATGAGGTCCATACGACTCCTTGTCAAGGCAGCGTATACAAGACATACGTCTCCAAAAGGCAGCGTATGGACTCCATACGACTCCTCTTCAAGGCAGCGTATGTACTCCATACGACTCCTCATCAAGGCAGCGTATGAGGTCCATACGACTCCTGGTCACCCAAGTCAGCGTATATAAGACATACGTCTCCAAAAGGCAGTGTATGTACTCCATACGACTCCTCTTCAAGGCAGCGTATGTACTCCATACGACTCCTCATCAAGGCAGCGTATGAGGTCCATACGACTCCTGGTCACCCAAGTCAGCGTATGTAAGACATACGTCTCCAAAAGGCAGCGTATGTACTCCATACGACTCCTCATCAAGGCAGCGTATGTACTCTATACGACTCCTCATCAAGGCAGCGTATGAGTCAGACTGCACTGCACTAAAAAGCACGCGCAACTCAGTGGCACAAGCTAAAAAGCTCGCGCACACTGCTCACTGTCTTCTCCAAATCAGCAAGAACTCCATGGTTTGAACCCAAAGCTTCAAAAGTCCATAACTTGGTCAAAATAAGTCCAAATCCAACTTTTCAAAGGTCAAAATTAGGTAGAATAAAATTCTCTACAACATGGAACCATCAAAACTTGAAAACAAAGAAGTTTGATAGATCAAAACCACCAAAATCCGAAAATAACTAATTTCTAGATCTACAAAAATTAAAGCCTCAAAATGGAAAATGACAAGTTCTAATGTGTCTTAGAAACATGAGAAGAAGCTAATGGAACAATAAAAATGGGCTCTCTTGAGGAAGCAAGTTGCACTTGCCTAAGGGGTGTTTTTGGTTGGTGGTGGGTTTAATGGAGAAGGAAGAAGAGTTAATGAGAAAGTGGAGGAGAGAGAAAAGTTAGGTTGGTTATAAAGGGGGATGGTGGTGGGTTTATCATGATGAACCAAAGAATAAACCAAGCCATCCCAAAATAAACCAAGTTAAACCATTACATGCTATGATGAACCTAATCAAGATTAAACTGAAATTAGCTAGCCAGACAGAAAAATAAAAAAATACATGTCAGGATTCCGTATACGTATACTGGAAATACGTAGAACAAAAAACGGGGGTGACACGTATGCGGCTCAATTTCAACTGGGCTTTAGGCAGAACGGCTTCAATAGAGCCTATGCGGTTCGGGTCAACACAACCTCATACGGCCCAATTCAGTTGGGAGTTCCATGTGACACTGGTTCGATAGCTTATGCGGTTCGGTTGAACTTATGTGGTTCTATCTAGCAGAAGAGTTTACACGGCACGACTTAGCAAAATGCTATGCGGTTTAGTTTATCAAAAACATATGCGGCTCTGTTCAAAGGAGACTTCATGCGGTTCATGTCCAGAAGTAATCCTGCGACTCAAATCCTTCTCATGCGGCTCAAACATAGGGCATCTCCTATGCGGCTCGGAGGTGAGAGGGTCATGTGGCCCATATAACATATGCGGCTCTATCACGATCGAACTTGGGCGGTTCAAACGAAGGCTTGTGCATAAATCATGCAACAGAGCCATGGGTTCTTAGGGTTCAAAAAAATTCAATAGCAATCCTTACCCTTGAAAGCAGGGTGGACATCGGGGTGCACTTCAGGCACGACGGCCGACGAGAAAGTCGCCTTCTTGCCTTTCGTAGCAGTAGAGACGACCTTGGAAGATTTGGGGGCCATTTCCGACGGTCTGAGAAAGGAGATAAGGAAGGAAAGGTAAGACAGCAATAGTTGGAACGAAAGAGGAAGTAAAAAAATCCCTTCGACTGAACTCATCCGTACTTATAAACAAAAGCGAGGTGTTTCGATACCCGTACAAGCACGAAGACCGATTCTTCGATTATCGAGGCGAGCCGCCTAAAATGAAGGCCAAACTCCTGGGATCCCGTACCGAAAAGTGGCCTTTAAAACTGACGGCAAATCAACAGCATTTAATACAAAAGATTGCCATACGTGGCAAAGATGACGTGGCAGAAAGCCCCTGCGGCTGAGACATCTATGCGGCCAGGACCCCATATGTGGCAAGAAGAACTTATACACAGCCATGCTTCTTATTCAAAGTATTCCAATTTTGCAAATTGAAAATTTGAAGGGGGTCTTGTAGAAGCATGGAAAAGAATAAAGAAAGATCCATGCGGCCAGGAAAACCCATGCGGCTCAGGAAGCCCATGCGGCTCAGAGATTCATGCGGCTCAAGCACCTATGCGACTCGAGTGAATTCCATGCAGGTCAGAGAGGAGCCACGTGGCCTGCAAACAGCTCTCCCCTTTGTCCTATACTACATTAATTACCTTGACGGCTGACAGCTCTGACAAGGCGACAGTCCTGACACGAAGAAGCAATTATGACTTAGTCAAAATGGCAGACTCCTAGAAAAATAAAGAAAATATCTGACACAAATCCCCCGAGATCCAGAAAGTGCCACGTGGCCTTGACACATGGACAGTCGTATGCGGCTCGAGCGGAGACTCCCCATGCGGCTCAGGCCGAAGCTGTCCTATGCGGCTCAGGCCGAAGATGTCTTATGCGGTTAATCTGAGTTTCCCCATGCGGCTCATGAAGACTATCTCCATGCGGCTCACGAAGAAGATACCCATTATGTGGCCACCTACGCTTATGCGATCCAGATCATCATTATGCGGTTCAAATAATAAGGGGCCACTCCTCAATCAGCCTTGACACGTGGCCAACCTTATGCGGCTCAATCCTCATGCGGCTCAGGTTTCCTCAGTGGCTCGCGGTTGAGCCACGTGGCAGGCCACATGTCATAAAGCCAATCAATATCAAAAAACTAGATTTACTGCAATCAAAGATTGGGTCAAATCCCAATAATCTGGGACACGTGGCGGAGGAATGAATTAAATTTATTCATTCAGATTCGTAGACATCAGCAAATCATCATGATGGAGATTTATTGCAATCGACATTAATTACTGATAGGATTTGGCACAATCTACATTAATGGCCCAGATTCATCATACTCAAGACTAATGGTCCCGATTGATCAATCAACAGGCCGCCGCCACTTTAAGAAGGGATAATCCTCCCAAACCCTAATGACGACCCCATTCCTATAAATAGCAAGGTGCAATTCCCTTACAAAAGAGGGCACACACGTAGAGAGAGACATACAGAGAGGGCAAAGAGAGCATTTCTTCAATGCCAAACAGTTCTTCCCCGGAGTCAAGGCTGCATCCGATCGTCCAAGGAGTAAGGCAGAGCTGCCGTCGCTTTCCCGAGCCTCTATCGTTACCCTCCAGAATCTAAAATAAATAATTATACTTAGATTGTTGTACCTAGGATTTCATCCCTAGGCTTTCTTTGTACAAACGAGTTTGTATTGTGAGTCTAAGTTCAGTCCTTCCATAAAACTGTTCTATACTTTTACAATCAATGGCAAACAACGACGTGCGTTCCGCCAATCTGGACGACGTGGTCATAAACTGAAAGCATCAAAATATGCATATCGACTTCGTGGACGTGTGGGCTTTGACGGAATTAAAATTAGTTGCGTGTGCGCGACGAATTTGATGCGTATCTGTCAAAATTCACCGTATCGACCTCTGTGCAAATTTCTCAATTACTTTATGCATGTTTGTCAGATCTAGACGAAACTTGTGCCAACAAGACCGTATCATTTTTTTGGTCCTGCATGCCAAGTTTGGTCCAATTCTGAGATAGTTGATCGGATCGCCGTTTTGTGGGTCCTACGGTCCGACTCAACGGGCGATTTTGTGCACGGCCTGCCGAAATCCAACTTTGGACATACGGTTGGGTTCGTATCCTCAAATCAAATCTGTAGACATGTAGTTTGATGACTTTAGAGACCATTAACTCTGGCACGCTTTTCAGTGCAAAGTGGGTCCAACGGCGGACATCGTTTTTGCCCGAAATTACCGTTTTGTCCCTGTATCCAGAATTGGACTTAAGGATAAGATATCCTAGCTAATTTAACTAATCTGGAAATGTTGGTAACGTCTATTACAGCTTCTGGAGACAGTGGTGAGACTTGGACTTTCTGACTTGTTGATTGGCGATATATCGTTGGTTCTCCGTACAACCCTTAGACAAGTATACATTGTCAAACATATACAGTATTTATATTGTTTTCTCTTTCTTTATTGTGTTCCTTTTCATATTGTCACATGATTCTATATTGTGACTGATTTGCCCTTGATTTTTTACTTGTTCTAGATTTACGTGCACGTATAGGATATTCGATATTGCTTGATTATTGGTCTTATCGTGTTACCTTGTCACGCGATTGAGTTGCCAGTTTCTATATCTTGTTCTTGACTTGACTATTTTGACTGGGAGTATCATGCATTGTACTATAGTTGATATACTATAGATTGGGAGTATCTTACATTGTACTACGACCTATAGCCGATTCATTTATCTTGATATAGCTTGATTGACTCGACTTGAGATATACTATAGATTGGGAGTATCTTGCATTGTACTATGACCTATAGCATATATTGATTGATTGATTGATTTGATTTGCGACACTATGAATTGGGAGTATCTTGCATTGTACTACGATTTATAGGAGTCTGCTTGACCTTGTATCCTTTAGGAGAGGAGATCGATACTATAGTTGGCTAACCTCGACTGAGAGTATCCTGCTTTGTACGTTAATTGAAATACTATAGATTGGGAGTATCTTGTATTGTACTACAAGCTATAGGAGTTCTGATTGATAGTTAGCCAAGTCTCGTATTATATTTCCACACGACTCGTCGTCCTTAGATGTTCTTCTTACAGTATTCTTATCCTCCATATATGTTATTTACTATCATATTGTAGGCATATTTTATGTATCTTGCTAGTCCTCTGAGGACCTGATGGTCTCTTCAGGTAGCTGATTGCACGGTGTTAGTTAGCTGAGCATGTGGTAGTTGACTTCAGCCGCATGATTCAGGTATTTAGTTAGTGTTATTGATTTACATCTTTCTCGTGCTTTTTTGATATATTCGGCTTATCAGGTTAGCTTTATAGACTTCTATTATTCTTGGAGTCTAATCGAACATATATGCTGGTGGGCTGCAGATCACGACCCATACTTGTTCATTCTTGTCATATGTATTCTTGTTGATTGAGATGCACTGTAGATTACCATATTAGCCATGATACCATGATCTTGACAGCTTATAAGTACTCGAGTCGGGCTGGAGTCCTCTCGATACGTAGCTGGCTTGTTCACGAGCTCACGTCCGAAAAGCGGGTTCAGGTCCTGACAAGTTTTTGTGGTAGCCCATGCAGGTCAGAGCATATCGTACCGGTTACGTAACTGTGTTGGTACGAGCCTGCGACTATGACTAAACCTTAGAAATCTCAATCCACGCTGCCTTGAAAATTCTTCTAGGAATTCTCTACGTCTTTGAAAATTCCATATTTGCTCTCGATTATACTTCTTTGCTTTCTGTACCATCGATTCTCGTCCCTTTTTATTTCGAGGTGACGAACGATCGTACTATCTAGGATTTATCAGATGTTCTTAAGTTATACTATAATATTGCGTGACTATTGAATATTTGGTTGTTTATAGGTATAAGGGATTATAGATGCCATACACCCTAGATATCTGTTGGTAGAATTGTTAGCAACTAGTTAGAAGATTATAAGATTTAGTGACCGTATTTTGGGGTGTAGTATGACCAAAGATGGGTTGAAGTCCTCAAGTATTCGGAGTTATAAAATGACTAGAGAAGGTCATAAAATATTTTTTTAAAAAATTAAATTTGAGGAGATTAAGGTGATAGTAGACTTTGAATTTTAAGGGATAGTCATGAATTAGAATTTCGAGGACGAAATTATTTTTAAGGTGGGTAGATTTGTAGCTCCCCTTCCCAAAAATCTTAAAATATTTTTTATTATTAATTATTTTATTTAAATGGTAATTTTTAGATTTTTTATAAATAATTAATTAGTTAATTATTACGGTAGATGACCTTAGTCATAGTTGATATTTGGAGTACAAGGTGACTAGAAATCGTGGCACGAATAGTGCAGTGGTGTGCCTTGGCCAGTGTCTTAGCCATGACAGGAAAGACCCAGCCATAAATGTGTCCTAACTAAGAAAACCAGGCCAAGTTGCGACTTAACCTCTAAAGATGTTTTAATTATTGATTATTTTGATTATTGACTTTTAGAAGACCCGGTTGTACCAAACTAACATGAACCCAACCCAAACCCATATAGGCACGTAGGAAGACCAAGGCGACCATGTAGACGTATGTCGTATCACTATTCTAATTTAGTGACCTGCTAGTCGATTTCACAAAAGGTGGTTGTATATATATTATATTATAATTAGTTCTTAATATTAAATAATATTTTATTAATATTATAGTAAATAATATCCTTAATAAATATGTTGGATTTTGGGATTTACCTAGACTATATATACATGTGTATATATATAGAAATATATTCATAGCACATGAAAATAGGCTTTTATACGTATATATAAAACAATATTATTTTATTTTATTTATATAAAATGTTGTGTATATACAGTAAGAATTCTATGTTGCATATATACAGTAAGAATTCTATGTTGCAATATTAAATATATTTAGAATAGTTTATTACTTAAAATTGTATTCATGGTGTATATATATATATATATATATATATATATATATATATATATATATATATATATATATATATATATATATATATATATTTATATATATATTTTATAACTATGTATGTATAACTATGTATGTATAAATATAAATATATGGTATATAAAATATATATATATATATATATATATATATATATATATATATATATATATATATATATATATATATATATAAATATATGGTATATACATGTATTTATCATATGCATATATATATGTATATATATATATATATATATATATATATATATATATATATATATATATATATATATATATACACATATGATATAAAACAATATTATTTTATTTTATTTATATAAAATGTTGTGTATATACATTAAGAATTCTATGTTGCAATATTAAATATATTTGGAATAGTTTATTGCTTAAAATTGTATTCATGGTATATATATATATATATATATATATATATATACACACACACACACACACACACACACACACACACACACACACACACATATATATATATATATATATATTTTTTTTTTTGCGTGCGCAACCCTAGCGCCGCGGTGATCTTCTGAAGATTTCTTCTTCACCCGTCGTTTCCGGCTTGGCCAACGGCCAGGCCGGAGCCCTGATGGCCGCGCCCAAATCCTTTGCGGAGGTGGTCGCCGGTCGTGCTGAGGCTCCCCCAAAACTGTCTCCCCGACCGTCCACTTTCTTTAAAGGAGCGCCTGCCATTACTTTTACTGAAGATGAGGAGGTCGCTCTCGCGGCGCCTCTGAAATTTGCCCTTATTGGGAAATTTTCGCACAACAAACCCCCGATCGAGGTGATTCGCAAAGCTTTACAAGGATTTGAGTTTAAGGGATCCATCAAGGCCGGGGTTATTGATCGGAAGCACATCTTAATTCGTCCATCTATTGAGGAAGATTACCTTAGACTCAGATCTAAAGAGATGTGGTTTCTTGCTTGTGCACCCATGCGAATCTTCAAATGGGAACCCGATTTTACTCCAATGGTTGAATCAGCTTTGATACCGGTGTGGGTAATCCTTCCAGATCTGTCTCATCACCTTTATGCAAAAGAAGCTCTTTTCGCGATCTTATCAGCGATTGGGACACCGTTAAAAATAGATCGGGCGACGGAAGACCTAGCCAGACCTAGCATGGCTAGGGTTTTCGTTGAGATAGATGCAGCAAAACCATTGCAACGGAGAGTCCGCATAAATTTATCTAAGGGAAGGAGCTTCTGGCAAAACGTTGATTATGAGCATATACCACTTTACTGCAACCATTGCTTTCACCAAGGGCACACTGTGGACTCCTGCAAATTGAAGAACAAGGGAAAGAATATCATGCAAGAGGAGATACCTGAAACAGTCATTAATACTCGCCGGGACACGCGTCGGCCTCCCAATCATCCACAAGTCACGTCGATATTGCAACATGAGGTTGCTGACCAAACGAACAATAATGACGCTGCTAATCCCTCGATAGGGAGGACTAATGATAATATCGCAGTCACTCACATTGAAGCATCTATGCCGCCACCTCACGATACTCCAGGAAGCAATAACTCAGGTCCAAGTGTCCCAATCAGGATAGAGCAGCAGTCAGCCATTAATAACCCTGAGTTATGCATGGATAATCCCGTCGATGTGACGGCGGGGGTTTTGCCTATAGAGGCTACTGTTCAGGCCACTACTGTGGTTCCTTCGTCTTCTCTGGATGAGTTGGAGGAAGGAGAATTTCGGGGACTTCACAGTAATTGGGCAGATATAGTTGAAGAAGAAGAACGTCTTGAAGAAGAAGTTGGCAATGCAATAGAACCGAAAGGGGAAGAGCAGGACTCTGAAAATAAAGAAGGTGGAGATGGCGGAGACGCCATACATACGGAGCTACTGTCACATGAAGCTCAAGAAGCAACAGGAGTTACTCAAAAACATCCGAAAGGAAGGAAGGTGGTGGAGCCATCTGATAGAGTCACACGCTCGGCTGCAAAGACACTCGCTGGTAGCTCCCAAACCCTTAATGTTTAATTTCCTGATATGGAATGTTCGAGGAATTGCAAACACAATGACTTTTAAGAGGCTTAAAACTCTCCTTAGAACTCACAAAATTAATCTGGTGGCAATTGTTGAACCTAAAGTGGACAGTGACCAACTAACTCGCTATCGGGTTAAGTTAGGGTTTTCTGTGGCTTTCTCAAACTCTAAGGGCAATATCTGGATCATGGCCAGAGCAAATTGTGATATTTCATTAGTAGAAGAATTCGATCAGGCTCTATCTATTCGACTGGTTGATCCTGTGTTACCAGTTGAAACCCTACTTTCTATTGTGCATGGTGATAACAAAAAAGAAGGGAGAAGGCTGTTATGGGAGAGGTTACTGGAGTTGTAAACTACGCTGGGACTGCCATGGATAGTGGGTGGTGATTTTAATACGGTTTGCAGACCGGAGAAGAAATTGGGGGGTCGACGTGCGGATGTAGTGTCCATGCAAGAGTTTGCTAACTTTCAATTGGCAGCGGGTGTTACTGAGATGCCTTACACTGGGAGCGCTTATACTTGGATCAAGTCGGCCAACTCTGATCGTCGTGCTTCACGGCTGGATCGGGTACTTCTGGATACTATATGGCAGCAACTGGCACCTTGCTCAATTGAAGAACATCTGAACAGAATGGAATCGGATCATTCTCCAATTTTAGTTCGTTTATTGGCTCAGCAACAAGGCGGTCCTAAGCAATTTCGGTTTCTGGATTTCTGGTCTAAGCACGAGGATTACAAACAGCTGATTCAGAATGCATGGTTTTCAGTGGACCACAAACTTGCCCTTACTCGAGTTGCGCTTCGTTTAGATGCGTACAGGAAAGCGCTCTCGTCATGGAGTCGAGCTACTTATGGAGATTTGTTTCAAGCAGTCAGGGAAGCGAAAGATAAAGTATTAGCTGCTGAGCTAGCGTTCGAAGCTGATGGCACTGATTTAAACAGGATGGCACTTGCTCAAGCTAATGCTCAATTGAAATAGCGTGTGCGCATTGAGGAGGAGTTCTGGAAACAAAAGTCCAGGTTGAAGTGGGACTTAGAAGGTGATAAGAACTCGGCTTATTTCCATGAATGTGTGAATTACAAGAAGAAAACCCTCCGGATTCATTCTATTTCTACCTCGAATGATACTGTGTTGATTGATAAATCCAATATCAAGTCTTATGCAGTAGAATATTTCTCAGCATTATTCCAGCGAGGGGATATTACAGAAGATGAAGAATTGCTTGAAGTTATCCCCTGTTTAGTGGGGGATCAAGAGAACGACTCTCTCATTGCTTTGCCCTCCAAGGAAGAGCTACTTGCAACGATTAAATCGTTGGATATGACCAGTGCAACAGGGCCTGATGGTTTTATACCGAAATTCTTCCTAAGCAGTTGGGATATCATAGGTGATGATATAACAGAGGCTGTGGGGCTTTTCTTTGATGGGTTCTCATTGCCTAGAGCCATTACAAATACGTCATTGGTTTTGATCCCTAAGACAAAGCAACCGAAGTATTTTTCGGATTACTGCCCTATCAGTTTGTGTTCGGTGCTAAACAAGATCATTTCGAAGACATTAGCTGTACGTTTGGCTCCGTTGCTGCCCAGTCTCATTTCACCTGAACAAAGCGGGTTTGTTCGTGGCCGAGAGATAGTTGACAACATTGTTCTTGCACAGGAGATTGTGGCGAAGATGAACAA
>JANAVB010006800.1:4357251-4514751 GCA_029216955.1 Iris pallida | reverse complement strand
TCGAGGTGACGAACGATCGTGCTATATAGGATTTATCAGAAGTTCTTAAGTTATACTATAATATTGCGTGACTATTGAATATTTGGTTGTTTATAGATATAAGGGATTATAGATGCCATACGTCCTAGATATATGTTGGTAGAATTGTTAGCAACTAGTTAGAAGTTTATAAGATTTAGTGACCGTATTTTGGGGAGTAGTATGACCAAAATTGGGTAGAAGTCCTCAAGTATTCAGAGTTATAAAATGACTAGAGAAGGTCATAAAATATTTTTTTGAAAAATTAAATTTGAGGAGATTAAGGTGATAGTAGAATTTGAATTTTAAGGGATAGTCATGAATTAGAATTTCGAGGACAAAATTATTTTTAAGGTGGGTAGATTTGTAGCTCCCCATCCCAAAAATTTTGAAATATTTTTTATTATTAATTATTTTATTTAAATGGTAATTTTTAGATTTTTTATAAAAAAATAATTAATTAATTATTACAGAAGATGGCCTTAGTCATAGTTGAGATTTGGAGTACAAGGTGACTAGAAATCGTGGCACGGATAGTACAGTTGTGTGCCTTGGCCAGTGTCTTAACCATGACAGGGAAGACCCAACCATAAGTGTGTCCTAACTAAGAAAACCAGGCCAAGTTGTGACTTAACCTCTAAAGATGTTTTAATTATTGATTATTTCGATTATTGACTTTTAGAAGACCCGGTTGAACCAAACTAACATGAACCCAACCCAAACCCATGTAGGCACGTAGGGAGACCAAGGCGACCACGTAGACATATGTTGTATCACTATTCTAATTTAGTGACCTGGTAGTCGATTTCACAAAAGGTGGTTGTATATATATATATATATATATATATATATATATATATATATATATATATATATATATATATATATATATATATATATATATATATATATTTATATATATATATATTAAGTTTTTAATATTAAATAATATTTTATTAATATTATAGTGAATAATTTCCTTGATAAATATGTTGGATTTTGGGATTTACCTAGATTATATATACATGTGTATATATATAGAAATATATTCATAGTACAAGAAAATAGGCTTTTATACGTATATATAAAGCAATATTATTTTATTTTATTTATATTAAATGTTGTGTATATACATTAAGAATTCTAGGTTGCAATATTAAATATATTTGGAATAATTTATTGCTTAAAATTGTATTCATGGTGTATATATATATATATATATATATATATATATATATATATATATATATATATATATATATATATAAAAATATATATATATATATATATATATATATATATATATATATATATATATATATATTTTCAAAATTTTATTATATATATATATATATATATATATATATATATATATATATATATATATATATATATATATAAGTATGTATGTATAAATATAAATATATGGTATATATATATATGTCTTTATCATATACATATTTATGTGTGTGTGTATATATATATTTAGGTATGTATGTATATATATATAAATATATATAAAAAATATATAAATATATATAAAAATATATATAAAAATATATATAAAAAATATATAATATATATATATATATATATATATATATATATATATATATATATATATATATATATATATATATATATATATATATATATATATAATTTTTTAAAGATGCCTCCCCTCCCAGAGCTCCCGCTCCCTCCCCCCCTGGGAAGCCCCTAGGGCTTCCCCTTCCCGGCTCTTCCTCGACGATTGGTGTTGGCTTTGGCTCATCCATGGCCGGAAGAAAGTGTAGAGTTAATCCCGCAACTCTACTCCTCGCTCTTGTTAGCCCTTTCCGCCCCCCCATCTCCGCTTCAGCGCGCCAGCATAACTGCACCGCCCCCACCCCCCCGGCGTCGGCCTCTCCAGCGCCACACCCCAGCCTTCTGTTCCAGGTCCCCTCCCCGCCCCCACTCCTCGCAGTTCCGGCGCTCCTCTCGGCGGAGAGACCGCCTGTGGAGTTCGCCCCCCTTTCCGCGCCTTCAGCGTTCGCCCGCGTCTCCATCCCTTCTCCCAACCCCCCTCCGCTTTCTTCTCCCCTTTTCGCGTCAGTTTCTTCCGGAGCTCCGCCCTCCTCGGGAGGCCCACCCACCTGCTGTGCAGGTTCAGGGAAAGCTTTTCGAATTTCAAATGGAGCACCCAGCTCCTCGGGGGAAGTGCTCACCTGCGGTGCAGGCTTGGGTCAGCTTCCATTAAGGCAGCACGTGGACGGCTCAGTTGACCGTAACCACGTGGTGGGCCTCCCTTATTCCCATTCAGCTCAGCGTAATATGGTTCTCTCGGTTTTTCCCAGTGGGACCCACCCCAATCAAGACCTTCACGCTGGCCCAGCTCCTCTTGGTCTTTACGCTGACCCCTCAGGGACTTTGCGCTGGCCTTACTCCCAACAGAGCCTTTACGCTAGCCAGGCATCCCCATACGCTGGTGGACCCCTCCCATTCACAGGTTTTTACGCACCATATGGCATTTCTCCTTATGGGTCTTTCTCCCATCCTTTCGGTGGGACCCCCCTTCCACAGAGATTTATGCTCACGTCAACCCTTCGACTGGCCCACTTCCATCAGTGCCAGCTCACGCTATCCAGGTTTACGCCTCTCCTTCTCCCTCAGCGTATGCGGCTGCCTCTCAGGAATACGCTTCAGCGCCCCTCGCACAATCTTACGCGACCGCCCCGCAGTTCGCGTATCCGCCGGTTAGGGCCTCTCCCTCCCTTGCCGAGCTCTCTTGGCCCTCAGCGTCTACAGCGTATTCCATCCCCCCCTCCGCCCTCTTCCTATCCCATTTTGTCTTCGGCTCCCTTCGCCCCCTTTTCTGCTGTCCCACCGTCGTCGTTGGGTTCTGTGCTGCCCCCGGCCATCCCCTCCAACACCGTTTCTCCTCCACCCCCCATTCCCTCGGACCCGGCTCCTCCAGCTCCCTCTCCTTCTGCCGTCGGGCCTCCCACTTCCCCAACGGACTTTCGTCTTCTCATTGCCTCCTCCGCGGGAGCCTCTGGCCCTCAACTTCGGGCGCAAGTCTCCCTACCTCATGTGGGCCGTCAGCGCCTCTCCTTGTCAGCCAGGAGGTCATCGTGCCGGTCTCCTCCCTCTCCACTCCTGCCTCTGGGTCGGGCATCCCTGCGGCCCCTGCCCCCGCTTCCCCTTGCCCCGCTTCTATCCCTCTCCAGAGCGCATCTACCACTTCTAGATCTTCCCCGGCGTCCTACGCCGCAGTGCTTCGACCGGACATTGCATCGGAGCAGAATCGTATTTTTCACGATGTCCGCCTTCCGGATATCGAGTTCTTCCAGGAATCCTCAGTACCTCTAGTTCCGATCTCCGAAGCCGAATTAACCTCGTTGTCATCATCCTTCCCCCACTCTTTCATCCTCAAATTTTCATCCGGTTGCCCCAAGCTTGCTAGAGTGCAGGAGGTGATTGCCAGTTGGAAACTGACGACTCTATATCGAGTAGCTCCCCTCGATCCGAGGCGTATCTTGCTCCACTTATCCTCAGACCTCGACCACAGGACCGTGTGGTCCAAAGGCACTTGCAGAATAGACTCCCACCAGATGAAAATCATCAAGTGGTCGAATAGCTTCAACACCAGAAAAGACTCCCCGAAAGTCGTCGCTTGGGTTACCCTGCCCAATCTTCCCCTTATCTGCTTTGTTCTAGCAGCGCTTAGGCGTATCGCTAACTCCTTCGGCACGGACGTGGCCACGACGCCAGAGACGAGCATCCTCACCAAGGCTCACTACGCCAAAATTTGTGTGGAACTAGATCTCTCTTCAGAACCACCGAACTTTATCTCGATCGAGCTGGGCAACCGGACTCACACCCAACAAATCATCTACGACAACCATATTCTGTTCTTCAACCACTGCCATCTAAGAGGCCACACCCCAAAACATTGCCACCGCCTCCATCCAGAACTCAAGAAGAAACCAGTTCGGAACGACAAAGTGCAAACAGAGGAGAGGACCCCCCAGAGGGCCATTCTTCCCCTTCCTAACTCCCACATCCGATTCAACTCCAGAGAAGGAATGGGGGACAAGAGCGACCTTCCGAGCAACGCTTTAATCCCACTCAACCCCTAACCTATCACTCTATCCAACCAATTTTACGCTCTTGATTCGGAGGAGGCGGCTTCCCCATCATCCTCGGAGCCCTACCATATCGAGAACACAGGCGCCATGGTCCCCTTTTCCGAGGTCGTAGAGGCGACCAGTATCTCTGTCGACGAGGATCTCCGATCCACCACCGAAGACCCCATCGAAGTAGCCCTTTCAACCCTAGGCCCGGACCTCGTCCAGAGGGGCAAACAGGTTGTAGCGGCAGGATTTCCTCTCCAGCAATCTATGCTTCTGATAGAGAGCACCAGTGACTCCTTAGTTATCCCTTCAGAAGACCCATCAGTGGACTCCGTCGGGGAATCGATCAGTCCTACCCCAGACCAGCACAAGGAATCTACTTGTGACCATCCTACCACAGCTAAGAAAGTTAACGGGGTCTTATCTTGGAAAGGCCTTGCTGATTCCACAACCATCCTAACCAGATCCGCCACCAAGCGGATCAAACAAACCCCCAATGACTCCCTTAATGATTAACATCCTATCATGGAATGTTCGCAGGCTGGGGAATAAACCTACACTCAGGAGAATCATCAGCCTCAATAAAATCCATAAGATTGACATCCTCATTATTCTTGAACCCAAAATTCCCCCCAAAAGACTTAAATCCATCCAGCTGCAGCTTAGCCTTCCCACGGCCATTACTGGCAGGCACGATATTTGGATCCTTGGTTCGAAAGACGTCACTATAGGTTGTATCCAAGATACCCGGTAAGCCCTATCCTGCTGGCTCGACCACCCCATGCTCTCCGCTCGAGCCATCATCTCGGTCGTCCATGGCAGTTGCGATTTCTTAGAGCGAAAACACCTATGGAACGATCTCCTCGACATCCACCAAAATCATAGCAATTCACCTTGGCTTTGCATTGGGGACTTTAATGCTCTCACCTGCAGAGAAGAAAAAATCGGAGGATGGCCCACTCCTATCCCGGCCAAGCAAGACTTCAACAACTTCATTTTCAACGCCAATCTTGTCCCGATCCAGTTCTCTGGCAATGCATTCACCTGGTGCAAAATGCAAGAAGGGAACCGCCGTCAGTACTCTCGTCTCGACAGAGCCCTCACTAACATTCTCTGGCACGGCATGGGGATCACTACCAACCTGTCCCACCTCAACTCCACCGAATCCGACCACGCCCCACTGCTTCTGGAAATCAAAAACAACACCAACCCATCCAAAAAGAATTTCCAATTCCTCGACCTCTGGATCGAGCATCCCCAATTCTTGGACATCGTAGCAGAAGCGTGGTATAGTGAAGACTCTCCTAACCCCCTGTCCCGCTTGAGCCATAGGCTTAAAGCCACCAGGAGAGCCCTATCCAACTGGAGCAAACAAGCTTTTGGGGACATCTTCCAAGCCGTCCGGGTGGCTGAGGATGACATCACCCATGCAGAAGCCATGTTCGCATCCGATCGATCCCCAGCGGCCAGAACTACCCTCAACCTCACCAAAGCCATGCTCAAATTTAGGATTAAAGTGGAGAGCGACTTCTGGAAGCAGAAAGCTAGATTGAAATGGGATAGCGACGGGAACAAAAACTCGAAATACTTCCATGCCTGCGTCAACGGCCGGAGACAAAAGCTAGCGATCCACCACACCACCGACGAGGGAGGTAACATCATTACTGACCAGAAAGGCATCCAGGCAGCCGCCACAGAATTTTATTCCAAATTATTCTCCAAAGAAACCGTCCACAAAGACAACGCCTTCTTGGACCAAATTCCCTCCCTCATTACGGAAGCCGACAACGCCCAGCTCGAACGTACACCCACAGCTCAGGAAGTGAAAGAGGCAATTTGGGCCCTCAACGAGCATAACGCTCCAGGCCCGGACGGATTCTCGGGTGTCTTTTTCCGCAGGTGCTGGGATATTATTAAGCAGGACATCACCGAGGCGGCCATCGCATTCTTCCAAGGAGCCACTTACCCCAAAGCTATCTCAAGCGCCAAGCTTATCCTCATCCCAAAAAAAGAAAACCCGGAGACCTTTCGCGACTTTCGCCCAATCAATCTGTGTACTTTTACCAACAAGATCATATCCAAAATTATAGCCTCGAGAATGGCAGGAATCCTCCCCAAGATCATTTTTGAAGAGCAAAGCGGCTTTGTTCGCGAGAGGAACATCCAAGACAATATTATGCTAGCCCAGGAGTTAGTTACCTGTATGAAGTTTCTAGCTAGAGGGGGAAACATCGCAGTCAAAATTGATGTGGAGAAAGCTTACGATAGACTGGATTGGCAATTTATGATCTGGGTCTTCAGGGCTTTCGGCTTTTCGGAGAATTGGACCAACTTAGTGTGGAGATCTATCAGCAACTCATGGTTCTCCACGGTCATCAATGGCCAAGTCGGAGGATTTTTCAAATCCAGCAGAGGGGTTAGACAAGGCGACCCTCTATCATCTACAGTCTTTATCATAGCGGCAGACGCTCTGAGCAGAAACCTCAATAACATGGCCAACATCCCGAACTTCCAGCACTATCACACATCCAGCGGATGCCCGATCATAACTCACTTGGCCTTTGCGGACGATTTACTTCTTTTCTCGTCCGGGGATGAAGGGGCGATGGCAGTGGTCCGGCACAATACCAACAGAGAGCGCGCCAATAGACTCGCCCAATTAACGGGCTTCTCCATGGATCACCCCCCGTTCAACCATCTGGGTTGCCCCCTCCTGTATGGTAGATCTAACGTCGGTATATTTGAGACTCTGATCACTCGCATCAGGAATAAACTTGCCGGGTGGCACAACACTACTTTATCCCCTGCCGGTAAGATTATCCTTATCAAACACGTGCTCACCTCTATTCCCATCTACACCTTAGCAGCGTGCTCTCCGCCTTTAAAGGTTCTTTCTTCAATAGAGCAGATCTTTTGCAATTTTCTCTGGGGGCATTACAATGGCATTAACAAGCATCATTGGGCTAGCTGGGATTCCATGGCTCATCCTACCGAAGAGGGGGGATTGGGATTTACCAAACTCATCCACATCGTGAAAGCGTTCTCGATGAAACTGTGGTGGAATCTTCGTACGCAAGCGAATTTATGGACCAGATTTATGAAGAACAGGTACTTCAAGCACAGCCACCCATCCGAGGCCATAGCCAACTGCAGATCTTCTGCAGTTTGGCGTCGCATCCTTGACGGGCATGTCCTCGCTGAGCCAGAGATGAGGCTTCATTTGGGGGACGGTCTGTAGGACCCTTTCCGGGAGCGATGGATAGGGGATAGCCTGATCGCGCGGCATACGGAGATACCCAGGGACATCACTATCAGAGACTTGTGGAATAACTTCAGCGAAGACTGGAACTGGGATAAGATCTACGATTGGGCCAGCAACAACACGGTGGAGATCATTCAAATGAGCAGATTGAAAATCGGGAGCAAAGCCGACGCCCTACGATGGACGCGCGAGGCTTCCGGGGCCTTCTCGGTGAGGTCGGCGAGAATCGTTGTCCGCGGGCCGGGGCAGCCGCAGCAGCCCTTCCATCCATACTGGCACCCCTGCATCCCCTTGAAATGGTCCTTCCTCATGTGGAGAGTCATTAGAAAGAAACTGCCTACCGACGATATCCTCAACACCATCGGGTTTAACCTGGCCTCCGCATGTAATTGCTGCTCAGACCGCAATATCGAGTCTATCGACCACATCTTCTACCATGGCAACCTGCCTAGCAGGGTATGGAGGACCCTCAGCCAAACCTTCAGGATGGAGCAAGGAGGCAGATGCTTCCACGATCTAGCGGTCTCCTGGGGAAGAGCTTCCTACGGCCACCAGATCGCCGCAGCAGCCGCCACGTGGGCAATTTGGAAGAATCGCAACAAGGCTAGATACGAAGATCAACAATACTCAGCCGACCAGCTCATCCGAGAGATCTTCCGCCAATGTCGTAAAAGGAGCAGCCTGTGCTCCCACAGCCCGCCCTCATTCTGGCTTTCCCAGCCCTAATCCTTGGCGGCTCTGGGTCTTCCCCTCTCTCTTTTTTTGGGTAGTATACTTGTACAGTTCGGACTTGTATATGCGTCAGGCTTCGGCATTTTGAGCCTTGATTAATAAAAAGGGGGTTTTCTTTAATATATATATATATATATATATATATATATATACGAATATGTGTATATATATCCATTTAGTTTATATGTTAAGAAAAGAAAAGGAATAACAACCCCCCAAAGCCTAGCGGTCCACCATGCCCAGCCAGAGTTATATACGTATGAATTTGAGCGATAGAGTAGGAGTTCTCATCAAATCCTAAACCAATCGTGAGCGCCACCACATCCCAGGGGCACGTCGAGGCTGGACGACCCCCTTGGCCCCGTGCGCCGTCGTACGTGGCCGCCGGAGGCCGGCCAAACCGAGCTACGACATCAGCAACAGCAGTTCAAGACTGCCAGGTACCCATATTCGTGATATTATTTCTTCACACACACTTCACCAATTTTGAATCTACCAAATCCTACGAATAACCAATATAAACCTCTTCATACCTTTTTAAATAGAAATTCATATGCATACTTAGATCGCTCATAAATTCGACGTAAACCTCGTCGAAAAACTGACTGAAACAGGACATATATGACAGTCTAACTACTCGAGTGGAAGGCAGATTGTAAACCAAACAAAAAGGATTTTTTGAAAACTAATTAAAGGCAATCCTAGCCAACCTATAAGGCTCTGTGACCCAATTTATAGAACTCGATTTCATTGACTACGCGTCAAGAAATCGGATCCCAAATATTGACAAAAACCCGTTTTCAAAATTATGAAATTTTAATAAAACCCTTCGATGCGACGTTCGTCCCGCCAATCCGGGCGACGTGGTCATGAACTGAAAGCATCGAAAGGTGCATATCGGCTTCGTAGATGTGTGGGCTTTGACGGAATTCAAATTGGTTGCGTGTGCGCGATAAATTTAATGCGTATCCGTCAAAATTTACCGCATCGGCCTCTGTGCAAATTTCTCAATTACTTTGTGCATGTTCGTCAGATCGAGACGAAACCTGTGCCACCAAGACCGTATCATTTTTCTGGTCCTATATGCTAAGTTTGGTCCAATTCTGAGACAGTTGATCGGATCGCCGTTTTGCGGGCCATACGGTCCGACTCAACGAGCGATTTTGTGCACGGCCTGTCGGAATCCAACTTTAGACATATGGTTGGGTTCGTATCCTCAAATCAAATCTGTAGACATGTAGTTTGATGACTTTAGATACCATTGACTCTGGCACGCTTTTCTGGGCAAAGCGGGTCCAACAGCGGATATCGTTTTTGCCCGAAATTACCGTTTTGCCCCTGTGTCCAGAATTGGACTTAAGGACAGGATATCCTAGCTAATTTGACTAATCTGGAAATATTGGTAACGTCTATTATAGCTTCTGGAGGCAGTGGTGAGACTTGGACTTTCTGACTTGTTGATTGGCGATATATTGTTGGTTCTCTGTACAACCCTCAGACAAGTATATCTTGCCGAACATATACAGTATTTATATTGTTTTCTCTTTCTTTATTGTGTTCCTTTTCATATTTTCACATGATTCCATATTGTGACTGATTTGCCCTTGATTGTTTTACTTGTTCTAGTTTTACGTGCACGTATAGGATATTCGATATTGCTTGATTATTGGTCTTATCGTGTTACCTTGTCACGCGATTGAGTTGTCAGTTTCTATATCTTGTTCTTGACTTGACTATTTTGACTGGAAGTATCTTGCATTGTACTACAGTTGAGATATACTATAGATTGGGAGTATCTTACATTGTACTACGACCTATAGCTGATTCATTTATCTTGATATTGCTTGATTGACTCGACTTGAGATATACTATAGATTGGGAGTTGTAGAAGCATGGAAAATATTAGAATAAAGGCATAAATGGCCCATACAGTTTTGGGTAGCAAGACTATGCGGCTCATACTGGAGTTGCCCTATGCGGCCCAAAAGAAGACCCTCAGACTCATGCGGCTCGGGGATGAATGCGGTTCAGCAGGAATATGCGGCTCAATTGACGACACGTGTGACCCCCCCCCCACAGTTGGCCACTGGAGTAATGGCCTCATTTAATGCTCTGACATGACTCGACGGCTGTCTCTGACATAAAGTATCATAATGGCTCTGCCATAATGACAGACTCTTCGGGAAAAGAAGAAAATCTCTGACCCGATCTGACAAAAATCCTAGATTGCCACGTGGCAAAAGTCTCATGCGGCTCGGATAGAGAACAGCTTCATGCGGCTCATTGAGGAATCATTCTAATATGATTAACAAAAATCTGCCATATGCGGTCCACCCATAGCCCGGTCTATGCGGCTCAACATCATGCTAATTCATGCGGCCCACAGAAACTATGCATATGCGGCTCATGGAGAGATCGTCCCCTGCGGCTCGCAAAGATTATGCATATGCGGCTCATGGAAAGTTCGTCTCCTGCGGCTCGATGAGGCATTGACTCATGCGGCTCACGAGGAGTATCCCCCTGCGGTTTAAGTGTTGGTCACCCTATGCGGCCCTGGCAGGATCTTCAATTAAAAAACGTGGCACTGAAGATGCAACAGAATCCCAACGAGAATATTCGACATCATCATCATAATTGTCGAGATCAGGGCATTTCATTCATCATCAAGCCAATAGGACACGTGGCGAGCAATCAAATATTAGCATAATCAATCACGAAGATTTAAAGCAGTCAGCATTAACTGCTCATAAGATTTGGTGTTATCCGCATTAGTGGCCGAGATTCATTATGATCAGGATCAAGGGCCCAGATAGAATGAAGGAGCGCCGACATTCCAAACAGATAATCATCAGCAAACCCTAATGATCCTGCCCCACTCTTATAAATAGCCAGCATCATTCCCATTTAAAAGAGGTCGGCAACAAAAAAGAATAAAAAAAAAGAAGAAGAGAGAGATATACACAGAGAGAGCTCCCCCTTTTCCTGATAATCACAGAGAGAGAGAAGCCAAGAGAGCAACCCGAGGAGAGTAAGAAGAACCTTTCTTCGTCAACGCCGAGCAGATCTTCCCCGAGCCAAGGCTGCATACCGATCGTCCAAGGAGTAAGGCAGAGCGGCCGTCGCTTTCCCGAGCCTCTATCGTCACCCCCCAGAATCAAAAATAAACAATCGTACTTAGTCTGCTGTACCTAGGTTTTCGTCCCTAGGCTTTCTTTGTACGAGCGAGTTTGTATTGTGAGTCTAAGTTCAGTCCTCCGATAATTGTTCTGTTCTTTTACAATCAATGGCAAACACGATGGCGACTCTGCTGGGGACTAACTTCTCCACGGCTGAGGAGTTGGTGACGCAATCGGATACAGCCAAACTTGGCTCCACACAACAGAAGATGGTCGTCCGCTTCGACCAACAGGCGTTCGAAGAGATGCACTCTGAAGGCAGCGCTGGCCCGGTCCAGAAATGCACCCGCACCACGAAGGCTCGCAAAGAGTGGAGGCTAAAGTCATTTGCTCCTCCCCAAGCCCTCGATGGGATACCCTCGGTCGCTCAAGACGGTGAGTAAGATTCTCCTGCGGCCCCACTTCAGATCGCAGACACCTCTGCTGTCCCCAAGTCCGGCAGAAGAAAACACTATGATGCTGGACTTGCAGGGGCAAAGAGGGTCTCTGCTCAACCTGAACCATAGAGGGGTATTAGCCGCAGAAAGAAAATCCATGCGGCCACAACCGTCAACCACATGAAGAAAACTCATGCGGCCACTTCTGTCAGCCGCATAACTTATGCAGCTACAGTTCCCAACCGCATGGATGAGATTCATGCGGCTAGTAAAGTCAACCGCTTGCAGAAAACCCATGCGGCCACAGATGCCAATCGCATGCGGACAGCCTGCACGGCCGTGACTCCTAACCGCATAAGAACTCGTCCCACAACAGAAGACAGTCGCATGCAGATAGCCTGCACGGCGCCTAACGCTAGCCGCATAGCGTCTCTACCACACTTCTCTCGATCAGTTTTCGACCGACTCTCATGCGGTCCTAACTCTGATCACTTTCTGGATGAAAATCCAGACTCTGTGATACCTAATGTGGACTCTTCCTATTACGCACCCACAAGTGCTAAAAAGAAAAAGTCTAGGGCAGCGCGGGCTCATCAAGTCCAGACAGCTGCCTCAACCTCTGACTATCGGGGCATCCCGCTGAGTATCACGCGGGCCTCTGACGGGAAGTTGTATAAAACCACTCGAGTCCAGCCCCGGCGGCAAACGGACAAAGTGGTTCCTCTGACCTGCGTGAAGCTATCCTCCACAAACGCAAGGAAAGAGAAGGAGCCTCAGCGTGCAGAGAGTCCTCATAGGGACGTCACTGCACCCAGATTATCGTCAACTGCTGTTGCAACAACACGGCAGTAACGGAAGACCGGCCATCCGTCTTCCAAAGATTACAACATCCGAGCTCGGAAGACAAGGCACCTCCCGTTGCCTCCTGCAATTCCGCACGGAAAGTCCCCGTTGAGGGGAGAGGGAAGAAGACAAGCATCTCCTGTCCAAAGGTGTCAACTATTGCAGCTAAGAAGCCGTCGTCTAAAGGATTATCCTCTACTGGAGTATTCCAACACACCCGTTCAAAGACGAAAACTGCTGCAGTAGGAAGTTCGCCGTCTACGTCATTGGGGGTCATCGGAACTGGGGGTAGCACTCCTCCAAACCTCCACGACAACCCGACATTCCAAGAAGACGGACTGGAGGAAGCAAATCCTCCGACGGATACAACAGATACCGACGTCCCCAAGGACGTCCTAAACGAAGCAAGCTCTGAAGCTGGGGGTACTGTTCCTTCCGAGTCCGAACCTGAAGAGAACATCCCCACATATCCTGATGATTTCTCGATGCATGAGTATGACTCGGAGGGCATGTCCGCCACCTCTCCTTCTGTCACTCCTCACGTGAGGACGGTATTCATGACGGACAACAGCCAAGGTGGTTCCGGCGATCGCCAACGTATCGACACTTTGGAGGCCATACTGCACGCCTTGGTCAAGTCTGTAGACGAGATCAAAGCAGCGCTTCCTACTCTGCAGGGAGTGTCACCTGGTTAAACAAGCACGGGTCCCGCGAACAACATAGATTCAAATTCAGCGACACCAAACCTGGGCAATAATGCTCCCGAGATAACGGCCCCTACCGCGACAGATGAGGCCCGAGAAGTAAGGAGAGAGGTTCAGGAGCTTCGAGCGATGTTCCACGCCCGAGAAAATTCTCAAGACCTCAGAATACGGCAACCATACCCAGCTGAATGGAGGGATGTGCCCTTTCCCCCAAGATATAAGCCGTTCAATATCAACCCATATGATGGTAAGACTTCAGCAAGCCGGTACATCACTTACTTTGAGGTCACTACCGACCATCTGCCCCATGATGATGCCATCCTCACACGGTTATTCATTGGGGCGCTGGAAGGAGTCGTCTTCGATTGGTACCGCAACCTGCCAGATAATTGCATCCACTCCTTCGCTGGCTTCAAACGCTTGTTCTTGGAGAGGTTCTATGAGGTAGGACAGGACGTCACGATGTCTACCCTCATGGACGTCGTCCAAGGAGAGAAAGAGCTGACAAGGAATTACATTGAGCGGTTTCGTCAAACCGCAATGAAGTTACCATCTGGCAACCCGGACTCTTCTTTGATTGAAATTTGCCAAAAGAGACTACTCCCAACAATTAGTCTCTGGATGGGCGAAAGTCAATTCAAGGACTGGAAGGCCTTTATCATCAGCGCTACAAGTGCCGAGGAACGATTGAAGAAAGCTCGCAAACTGGGGTTGCATATCTCAGAGGGAGAGAGCAAGGGGAAGCGTCCCAACGCCAGCAACGACAATGGGGGTAGCCCCTCCAACAACCGGGACAACAAAGGCAAGCAGGCCATGGTGACCGATACAGCCCAGAAGCCCGAGCCACAGCCAGCAGACAAACAATGGCCTCAAATCACTTATTCTTTCGAAGACGGCCACGTCAAGCCTATCTTGGACATGCTTATACAAGGAGATAGAATTCAGCTTCCTCCACCAAGGCGGGAACCTCGGCCTGCTGATTTGGAAAATCCGAAGTTCTGCCATTACCACCGCTACGTCCACCATGCTACACACGACTGCTACCAACTGAAACGGTATATCCAGAACCTCATCGATTCGAACGCTCTGGCTATCGACTTCGAAGAGGTAACCGTAGCAGCCAACATGGTATCCGTACAATTCGGCAATTTCCCTCCAACAGAGACTCAAGACGGTGTCATACCCATCCCTCTGGCAACGATGGAAATTACTAATCTTCCGCCTGCCCGTGATCAAACTCCCGGCCTAGTACCCTCACCACATCACGAGGAAAAATCATGTGGGTCCATCCGGACCTAGTCCAAGAGGTGACTCAGCCCATTTTACCTTCTAAAAAGAAAAGTGGAAAGGTCAGATCATGTCACACCGCCTCGGCAGAGGAGGAGGAAGTCTCAGCCGTCACTACTCGATCTGGAGCACAAGCCCAACCAGTGGCCGAGAATCCGACTAATGATCAGCAGCCCACAAACGCTGATACTCCGGGACCGGCTCAGCCTTCGACGACCAATAAGCCTAGGCCGAAGGAGACTCGCTTCGACAAATCCCTCCGAAAGGAGACACCTCAGGGACTGGAGAGGCCCTACAACTTCGTCATCTTGGCGCAATTGGCTAATACACCGGCCAAATTATCCTTATATGAACTCCTGAGGCTCTCAAAGGATGTCCGCACGGCTTTAAGTGAGGCACTCCAAAATGCCGACGCATACTTGGCTCAGGTCAACCTCACGGGCGATAACCAACCTGCAGAACTCCAAGATAGTGCGTGTACAGGTGCAATGCCCAATATCGTCTTCTCTCCGCAGGATATGCTCATCAAAACTAACCGCACGATCGCCCATTGTACTACACTGGATACATCGGCGACGTAAAGGTAGACCGAATGCACATTGATCCTGGGTCCTCTATAAGCATCATTTTGAAGGGTCTGCTACATCATCTTCGTATTCCAATGCATCGCCTGACGCCTACAAGCACCGCCATTAGCGGTTTCAATTCGGGCAGGAGCTACCCAATAGGGAAGATTCGCTTGAAATGTCAGATTGGCGATCTCCAATCAGAAGTCACCTGCTACGTCATAGATGCCGATACTTCTTACAATATCCTTCTGGGGCGGCCTTGGATACACGATTAAATGATCGTGCCTTCCACGCTACACCAGTGCTTCAAATATGTCGATAAGCACGGCTTCGTGAGGACAGAGTTTGCTGATATCGATCCCTTCAAAGGGGTCGAATCTTATTACTCAGACTCTTGTCTGTACGAAAAATCAAAGAAGCATCTGGTCGAAGAGGAGGTGCAAGCTCACACCAAGACAACCACAAGATCAGAAGAACCCCTGACGATCCACCTCCACGCTCGTAAACCGGGCAGTTCTGCACCCCTTACGGCTACTCTGCGTAAGGACGCAATCAGTCTATCGGTGCAAGAAGAGCAGATGAGAATCCGGCTGCCGAGGTCTGGCCAAGTGCCGAGACCCACACCAGGGCCTTTTACCATCAGACTACCGAGAGTCGGTCAGCTCCAAGCGGAGAAACTCAATCCCTCCGACAGACCGCTCACAATACGTCTTCCTAAAAAGGGCCGTCACCCCGACGCGATGTCTGACACTTCCAGCGAACCAGCCACTCCTCGCCCCACGTCAGATGCCAAGCTGGGGGTTGCTAGTCTACCAACAACTCCACGACCTGCTCCCCCCGGTCGAGCCTCTGAAGATCAAGCTGACTAGGTCACTCTCCCAGTCTTCATTTATACAGGGGGTGGCCGAAGAAGAACCAGAATTAGCCAAGTATGTGGCTGTCCACTCCGATACCCCTTCCGCGGATGATGTAATCCCTCTCGAGAAGATACCTTATTTTATCAATAAAGGGCTATCTTTGAATTACATCGAGCTCAACAAGCTATGTACAATGTATGCTATGGACCACGGTATAGGCACTCACCTACACACACAAGTGACAAATGTATATACCACAATCCAGCTCACTCCGGCAGAAGACGCTTACCGAATAGTCGAGGAAGGGGACCACCCGATTATCTTCGGCCGGAAAGACGATCCGTACCCCTTCACCATAAAAGAAGTCGATCTTGGGTCAGATGCCGGAAGATTGCCTCTATACCTTTATAGTCCCCAGTCCAAATACCTCATGCAGAAACAAGGATATGATCTAGAAACTACACCAGGCTTGAATTACGGTACCGGACGGCGACTACCTTTGAAGCCCCCAGTACCGTCTGGTAAACCACGGGACTACTATAGCAAAACTCGATGTGGACTAGGGTATGTAACTCCCACAACGACTCCAGAGAGTTCAGATGAAGAATGTGATTGGCAGTTACACTCAACCGGGTCACCAACTTCCGACTCAGACACAAGCATTGGGGACATATTTAGACAAGTCCTATCAGTCAACATGGTATTTGCCGACGCTTACGAAGAAGATGAGGACATTCCTGAAATCCTCGAGCTTGAGCCGTGGGCCCAACAGTTAGACGCACAATAGAAAAAGCGGTTCGAGCTAAGAGAACCTCCTACGGAGGATGAAGTTATGCAGGTCAACCTCAGCACCGAATCCTCTCCAAAGCCAATCTTCGTCAGTAAAAGCCTAACAGACGAGGAACGAGAATCACTGCTGGAACTCATCAGAGAATACATTGACGTATTTGTATGGAGTTACGAAGACATGCCGGGATTAGATCCTGATATTGCTCTCCATAAACTCAATATACGGCCGGATGCAAAGCCAGTCAAGCAGCAGCAACGACGCTTCCGTCCGGGCGTCATGGACGCGATCGAAGCCGAAGTCAACAAGCTGATAGCCAGCGGCTTCATCCGTGAGGAGCAACACCCTGACTGGGTCGCCAATATAGTCCCGGTCCTTAAGAAGAACGGGAAGATCCGAATCTGCATCGACTTCCGTAATCTAAATGAGGCATATCCGAAAGACGAATTTCCCCTCCCGATCACGGACATCATGATTGACAACACATGCGGCTTCGAACGTATGTCATTCATGGATGGATTCTCGGGATACAATCAAATCAAGATGTCCTCCGACGATGAGAAGCACACATCATTTAGAACACCGATCGGCACATACTGTTACACAGTCATGCCATTCGGTCTAAAGAACGCTGGTGCCACATATCAGCGGGCTATGAGTATCATTTTCAGAGAACATTTACGCAAAATAGTGGAATGCTACGTCGACGACATCGCTGTCAAGAGTCGCCGCAAGGAGGATCATCTGCAAGATCTGAGAACGGTATTCGACCTGATGCGAGCCCACAACCTGAAGATGAACCCTACAAAGTCGTTCTTGGGCGTATCCAGCGGAAAGTTCTTAGGTTTCATCATCACTGCACGGGGTATCCATGTAGACCTTGAGAAAACCAAGGCAATAATGGAGATGGGTCCCCCGAAAAATCTCCGCGAACTTAGAGGCCTCCAAGGGAGGCTAGCCTATATCAGAAGGTTCATTTCCAATCTCTCCGGACGATGCCGGCCGTTCACACACCTCATGAAGAAGGGAGTCTCATTCGTATGGGACGAAGAATGCCAACGCGCTTTCGACGACATCAAAGAATATTTGTCAAATCCTCCAGTCCTGGTGGCCCCGGTCCCTGGAAAACCATTCTTGCTCTATGTACGAGCAATGGAACACTCCCTCGGTGCCCTGCTGGCACAAAATAACGACGCAGGACACGAACATGCCATATACTACCTCAGCCGAATGATGGTCGGGCCCGAACACCGATACATTGCCGTGGAGAAAGAATGCCTCGCCTTGGTATTCGCCATTCAAAAGACGCGGCATTATGTTACAGGACAAACCATACATGTGATCTCACGGGTAAATCCCCTCAGGGTCCTCATGACTAAACCAGGGGCGCTCAGCTCTCGCCTCGCTACATGGGCAATACTGCTATCCCCATATCATATGATCTTCGTCCCACAGAAGGCTGTCAAAGGCCAAGCCCTGGCAGACTTTTTGGCGGCCCATCCAGGATCGGGGTCATCCAGAATATACGAAGAAATCCCAGATGAGGTCGCCGATTCTAATACAACCACCCACGACAACATATGGAGGATGTTCTTCGATGGCGCTTCAAGAACCGGACCCAAGGGAAATATCGTCGTCGGGGTCGGAGTAATATTGATCTCTCCTACCGGGCTAGTGATCAATCGCGCCTACTCTCTCACGGAACCCTGTTCCAACAATGTGGCCGAGTACAACGCTTTGGTCATTGGCCTCCAACTCGCAAAGGAGCTGGGTGTAGAATATCTCGAAGCATACGGCGATTCACAATTAATCGTCAATCAGATTCGGGGGTCGTACGAAGTCCGCCATGAAGACATGATCCCCTACCACCAAATAGCAATCAACATTATCTCCTCATTCGAGGGATTCTTCATCGAACACGTCCCCAGACTTCAAAATATCGAAGCCGATGCCCTAGCAGGCCTTGTAGCTTCCTTAGCAGTGCCGAACCAAGCGCATCACTCGGTTGAGGTGATAGGCCACGAACTGGTCTGTCCCAAGAACAATATTCAACTCGTGGCGAGCTATTCCGCCCAGACGGTCGACAAAACACCAGACTGGAGACAGCCGTTCATTGACTTCGTCGTATACGATATCCTCCCGGAGAATCCAAGGGAAGCCACCTCCATCAGACGGCGTTCTCTCAGATTCTTCTACGACACAGAGACAAAGATGCTGTACCGACGATCCTACGATGGATTATTACTCCGGTGCTTGTCAAACGCAGAAGCCAAAGAAGCTGTACGAGAAGCTCACGACGGTGTCTGTGGGGCCCATCAGCCTGGCCCTAAGCTACAGGACCGCCTTCGCCGTATGGGCAACTACTGGCCCACGATGGTGGCAGACGCAATAGACTATGCCAGAAAATGCAAGGCTTGCCAAGTCCACGCGGACTTCATTCACCAACCATCCGAGTTTCTACATCCAACGGTGGCATCCTGGCCATTCGAAGCATGGGGAATGGATATCATTGGTCCAATCACCCCACCTTTCTCCCGAAGACATCGCTTCATACTTGCGATCACCGACTACTTCTCCAAATGGGCGGAAGCTGTCCCACTCGCAGAAGTTAAGACTTCAAACGTGATCAGCTTCCTTAAACATCACGTCATCTACCGCTTCGGACTGCCGCGGAGGATCATCCATGATAATGGTCCGCAGTTTGCAAGCCATGTATTCTATCGATTCTGCGACAAATACCGCATTCAGAATGTCGCTTCGACACCATATAACCCGGCAGCAAACGGGTTGGCAGAGGCATTCAATAAAACAATCATCAAACTCCTCAAGAAGTTTGTCTCCTCCAACAAACGCGACTGGAACGAGAAGCTCGGCGAATGCTTATGGGCTTATCGCACCACGGTTCGAACAGCTACTGGGAATACACCATTCTCTTTAGTATACGGGAGTGAGGCAGTCCTCCCACTGGAAACTCAGATTCCCTCACTCCGCGTCGCCCTCACTTATCAATTAACAACGGATGATAACTATCGACGTCGATTACAAGAGTTGGAGGCCTTAGACGAAAAGCGCCTCCTAGCCCAGCAAAGGATCGAGCTATACCAAGCACGTATCTCAGGAGCCTTCAACAAGAAGGTCAAAATCAGAACATTCCAAGTGGGCGATCTCGTTCTGGCAGTCCGGAGACCAATGGTCATGACTCACAAGACCGCAGGCAAGTTTCAGCCAAAATGGGAAGGTCCATTTGTCATCGAGGCCGTGTTCTCCAACGGCGCCTACCGCCTCGCCAAGCAGAATGGGGACTTGCTTATGTTGCCCGTCAACGGCAAGTTTCTAAAGAAATACTATGTTTAGCCACCATTTTCCAAATTATCGAGTCATGTACCCTCTTAGTACCCCTGAACTCGTACCCACCATTTTCCAAATTATTGAGTCATGTATCCATTGATACCACTGAACCCACATCCACAACATTTCAGATTACCGAGCCATGCACCCGCTGGTGCCACTGAACTCTCATCTCCTCAATATTCTAGAAAATCCAAATTATGTACTTACATTCCGGTCACTCTCTCAGATAGTAAGTCACGTATAATCATACCTCTGAACTTTCTTCCTGAAAGAGATCCTCCCTCATGATCCACTACCCGCGCTCCCAGTGCACAAAAAGGGTAATCGATCCACTAATTTCCGAAACGACCATGTCCTCATTACCTCTGAGTCGTTTTTACTTCCACCAAAAACAAACCGCCCCCTCGCATAGAACTTCCATGTCCTCCTACCTCTGAGTAGTTCTATGCACCCCTTCTTCATTGAGCCCACTCCTGCCATGTCCTCATTACCTCTGAGTGGGAAGGCTCCGTCGAAGAAATCACCATATTTGCCATGTCTACATTACCTCTGAGCAAGTATGTTGGTTCCCTTTCAACCTATTATCCGTACCCACAACCGGAGTGCGACAAGGATAATAGGTCCACAAATGTCCTCTGTTGACCACAAATGTCCTCTGTTGACCACAAACATCCTCTGTTGACCACAAATGTCCTCTGTTGACCACAAATGTCCTCTGTTGACCACAAACATCCTCTGTTGACCACAAATGTCCTCTGTTGACCACAAACGTCCTCTGTTGACCACTATTGATTATAGAAAAGTCTTCCGTGAAGTCTTCCCCTACCATGTTCTCATTACCTCTGAGTAGGAAGATTCCACAGTAAAACCCTCATGTTTGCTATGTCCTCATAATCTCGGAGCAAATATGACTGGCTTCCTCCCACCTTATTATCCGTATCCTGAACCAGGGTACGCCAAGGATAATAGGTCCACAAATATCCCTTGCTAAGCTTCTTAGCATAAATCTACCATCCTACCATGCCCCGGGAGCCCAGCTGCTCTACGGCATTCCTTTCCCCAGTACCGAGAACATCCATGACTATTTTGTCGTGGCTGTCCCGGACATCTTGATCAAACTTGTTATCCGTACCTAAAACCAAGGTACGCCCAGGGTAACAAGTCCACAAATAATTCCCCAGCAAGTCCAATTCCATGAACACCACAAGAACAAGAAAGAGAAGATGAGTTGAAATATGCTCATTTATCTCAAAATTCAAAAGAGCTACATCAGTGGGGATCACATCCCTTGCAAATAAAAATATACACATATGAAAGAAAAAACAAAAAGAGAAGCAGAAGAAGACAGATGGTGGATCACTGCTCTGGGGCGCATAACACCGTGAGGCGGTCCTTTATCAAGGCGACCGACCGCTCAAAACTCTGTTTGGCTCGACGCTCTGCCTCCTGATTCAGCACTGCCGGGTCCTCCAGATGAGCATAGGCTCGCCAGTTGTCCTCAAACTCCTTAAAAGACCGCTCCAAGGTGACAGAGGATCGGAAAACCCGCTCGGCCTCCCGAGCAATCGACTCCTGCTCTGCACGAGCAGCTTCCCGCTCTAACTCTAGGAAGGCCGACTCCTGTTGGAGTGCAAGAATCCGCTCCTGTGTGGCCGCTACTCCACGAGAAGCAGACTCTTCACGAGCCCTACAAGCCTGACTTCGACGACCCCAGATGGGCATATGAAACAGAAAGCTTGTCAAGGTCTTCCCGCACAGCTGGCGTGGCAGCATCCCGAGTGAGCTTGATCTTGTCCCGAACAGCAACGAGGCGACCCCGCTCCCGTTCAATTGTAGCGGGCAAGCCAGCCTGTCGTGTTGCCAGGAGTAGGGTCACAAGTCGATCAGCCTCTGTCAACTTGGGCTCCAGGAGCGCGGCTAACCCCATCCCGCCAGGAAGGTCCTTCAAAGTGTCAATCTGGCCCCGAGCACCCTTCAAAGACATAGTGAAAGGGAGTCCCCGTTCTACAGCAGCGTCGACACCCCTCCCTAAGTGACGATAGAAGCTATCAACCACATCCTGCATCACCTCGTTCAAAGCCTCCGAGGAGGCCGATGTCAACGGGAGTGTGGCCGGCAGCACAGAAGAAGATGCAACAGAATCTGCCGCTTCGGCCACGAGAGAAACCAGCTCCGTACGGTAAGACGCTTGAACAGCGGCCAACTCCTCTTCAGCAGCCTGCAGGATTTGGATGCTCGACAAGGTCGAGAAGTCGACTTCCGGAGCCGTGTCAACAGCGGAAGACGAGGCGGAAACCATTGCCAACTCCCTCCCCGTCTGCCCGGAGACGGCAGGAGGCTCTTCAACATGAGAGAGAGGAGAAGAAACATTCCTTTCGTCCGGATAATGGCCGACCGAACTCTCCCCGAGAACATCCGCGGCGGGAGAAAAAAGGTCAGGACCTGCAGGGCCAAGGCAACCATGAATCGACTTGACCCGAAGGATATGTTGATAGATAATATAAGCCCCTTCGGTAGTCAATATATGGCCTATCTTACCAATGGAGGAGTATGGAGGCTGAGGTTCGCTTACAGCCACCACAGCCTCCTCACCAATAGCCTCCGAATCAGGAATCAGAGAGTCATCCCCGGGAGAAGAGGTACTGAGAACGGTGTCATCTCGCTGAAGGTCAACGACCGCGGGGGCGGGCCCAGAGGAACCTTCGTTCCCCCGAGCTGATGCTTCAGCAACCCGGGAACTTCCAGCCGCCTCCGGGAGAGCTCCAGCAGAAAGGACCGCGGCGCACATATCGCTGATTAAGGCAGCAAGGGCGGGATCAACCTCGGAGGCAGTAGATGGTTCAGAAGACCCCGGTCCGTCGGATGCCTACAAAGAAAAGTGATTAAATCATATCTGCGAGAGGAAAGGGAACTACAACAAAGAAATAAATCCAATTTAGCCTTACCTCCGGAGTAGCATCGGTACCGTCATCCCTTTCAGTAATAAGCGATCCACGAGACTTAACGGCAGCTCTCTTCACGGAAAAGGTCGCTCTGCTGCCAGAAGATTCGTGCCTGACTCGCTTACGTGAGGAACCAGACACAGCCGGAAGCTGTTCTTCCCTCACTCTTCCACCTTCTGTAGAAAGCAATGGGCCCTCCGCCGGTTCATCAGGGATGGGAAGCGGTTGATCTGCTACTTCTTTGCCTCCATCAAAAAGAGAATCTTCGCTGTCATCTTCCTCCCCAGCCGACTCGGAAGGTTCTGATTCAGGGAGAGGAGTCTGAAGCGCTAGTTGCTTTCTGGCCTTAGCCCCCTTGGGCTTCTCCTCTAAGCCTGTACCCACGATAAAACTGGTACTCGGATCGAAATTAATAGGAGGCTTGTTCGCCATGACATGATACAAAGCAGCCACGTATAAAATTTTCCTTGGCGTTTGAGCATCAGGGACCGAGAAGCTGGCTCGAGTATGATAAGCATCATAATAATTCCATGCCCTGACGCCATCAAGAACACTACCTTCGAAGCCCAAACCAGGATTGGGATGATCAAGGAATAACTGGCTATAACCGAACTGCCGAGAAAACCTACTAGGTAGGTAAGGCTCCAGGTACACCCTATCGCGGTTGCGATAAACCAAATAAGCAGGACGGATGTTACGCAACCAGGTGAGCATATCCGGAGATAGAAAGTGAGGAGGTCCAGTACCATCAAGGTGTACCTTACTCACATCCTCATCAGAAAAAGGAGGAACAGACACAAAAAGGTGACACCCATCTACCCTCGCCAGCGCCCTCCGACAAGCCGGCATAGTATTGTATTCCCAAGACTGGCGATGGCATTTGAAGAGGAAAGCATCTTCATCCGTAGCATCTTCCGCTATCCCGGGTCCCAGCAAAGACTTGTAATGCATCGCCAACCACGCCATCAAGTAATGGAAAGGCAATTCTACGCGCTCAAAATCCAAGGTCTTCTTACGCGCAACAACTTTGGATGAGAAGGTCCGAAGACCGTGGTGGATGCTGCACACCATGGCGGAAAGAAGGGCCAGCCTAACTCCGAACACCAGTTTAACGGCGGGAAAAATAAAATGGCGACCGATCCTCTCGATGGAACCTGCTCCTCCCGAGACGACGCAATTCCGTAACCATATCATCAAAAAGCCAGCCAGAAGCGCCTTCTCTGACATCTGCGTGGTCCCATAGTAAATGTAGCTGAGAGAGTCAGTTTGACTCCCAAATATGTCACTCCTGGACCGCGACTTCTTGACGCCTGACATTAAATCCTTTACCTCCACGTGCGTTTTAGGGGTTCGAGGAGTAACTCCACCAGAAGGGTTAACTTTGAAAAGGTAACTAATCCATGATGTGGTGTGGGGAGCGGTCCCTTCGGAGCTATCCGCTGTCTTTATGGCCATCTGGTGACAAGCACTATGGTGGCACAGCAACTCCCGGTATACTGCAACGAAACCTGGGAATTGTCGGTCCAAGTCCTCAAACTCCTCATTCGAAGGGGTATACACCTCGAAAGGCTCATTTCCCCAGGGGAGTTTAGAAACAGTATACATCTCATGAAGAGCAAGCCCCAGCTCCCCTACTGGTGAGAAGAATGTCCCCGTTCGCCAGCTATACATCTCCAAGAGCGCCATGAACAGCGGCTTATTAATAGGGAGCCCGTGACAAGTCCCTCGAACAGCATGATAAAGTCCCACCTCACACAAAAGTGTTCCGTAGGTCTGCAGGACCCAGGTGGTCAACTGGACCCACATAGAAGTAGGGTTTATCCAGTTCGGCAACGCTATCCTACCAACAGGATAGGACTTCTTACGGACAAGCCGATTCAAGAAGGTGTCAGCCTGAGCAAATGAGAAGTTGGGACCGTATGCATTCATGAACGAGCCCGGGGCCAGACCCATCATATACCGAGGGACGGGATCCTTACCTGGGTACGCTGACCGCATATTCGGATTGTAATAGATGTCGCCCATCAATATCCCCGATTGAGTAGGGGTTAAGTTGCACACCATCTTCCTGTTCAACAGTACCATGTTGAACCACGATAAGGGATAATGGCGTTCCATAAAAGGGATATGGATTGACTCTCCGTCTAAAGAGAAATCCCAGTTCTCGGAAATCTCTAACACTCGAGAGTTCCCTATGATTAGAGCATCTCCAAAGAGGAATAGAGGCTTCAGGTATTTCCCATCCAGCCTCCCAGTGTTTATCATGGAACGAAGGTAATGAAGGGTCTGATTCTCGATGGCGTTCAACCTCTCCAAAGGCTCATCAGCAGGGAACTGATTCAATACATGCTTAATTAGGTCGTCAAGACGCACACCCAAAGCGAATTGATTTGAACCAACCAAAAGTTCCCCCGCAGGATTCACGGGCAGATTCACTAGAAAAAGATAAAAGAAACAAGGTCAGAAGACAAACAAAGAAAACAGAAGTATTGGAAAAGATTACTGAAGTCTATGCGGCTCAGGTTGCCACAGCCTCATGCGGCTCATCAGCAGATAGGTCCATGCGGCTCTGCGCGTCATAGCCCCATGCAACTCTGAATTAACCAAGTCCGTACAACTCAGATTCAGAAGGGTTTATAGATTCATGCGGCTAAGCCCGACTCATACAAACCGCTGCGGCTACAAACCATCAAGTTCATGCGGTTCAAAAGTGAGCAACGCTTATGCGGCCCAAGTCGAAAACACACATGCGGCACTGATCGAATACGACAAGCTCATGCGGCCATAATGGGCGAAGTGCTTATGCGGTCACATCGATACGTCTCGTATATGTGGCTTGTGCATAAAGTATGCAACAGAGCCATGGCAGCAGTTAGGGTTTTTCGGAGTGACCCCCTTACCAGCGATGGGCGGATGAACATCAGGATGGACAGCGCCTACAGCAGCCGGCGGAGGAGCGACTACATTCGTCGTCGCAGTCGCCGTAGCAGCAACTGCCTTACCCTTCGCGGCCTTCGATGCAGCAGATCTCTTGGGAGCCATGGTCGATGGATGAAGAAGGAAAACGAAGGACGAAGTTGGCAACAGGGAATTCAAACAAAGAAAGGAGGTAAAGAAATCCCCAAGAGCTGAAAAACTCATATTTATAGGCGATCCATAAAGTAGAAAGACGTCTCGGATTACGCGTCGCCTCCAAAAATAAAGGCGAGAACGCTTCGGTCAAGGCAAAACCGACCCTTGGGATCCTCCCCCAAAAGGCGGCGTCAAATCAAATCGAAGGCAATTAATGAAGATTTGCTTACGTGGTCAGGGCGCGTGGCGAAGAGCCTATGCGGCCAGAAGAATCTATGTGGCCGAGATGCTAATGCGGCCAGGAAGCTCAGGTAAACAGAACATCCTATACGGCATGAACGGGGCCATGCTTCTTATTCAAAGTGTTTCAATTTTACAAATTGAAAACTTTGAAGGGGGTCCTGTAGAAGCATGGAAAATATTAGAATAAAGGCATAAATGGCCCATGTGGTTTTGGGTAGCAAGACTATGCGGCTCATACTGGAGTTGCCCTATGCGGCCCAAAAGAAGACCCTCAGACTCATGCGGCTCGGGGATGAATGCGGTTCAGCAGGAATATGCGGCTCAATTGACGACATGTGTGAACCCCCCCCCACAGTTGGCCACTGGAGTAATGGCCTCATTTAATGCTCTGACACGACTCGGCGGCTGTCTCTGACATAAAGTATCATAATGGCTCTGCCATAATGACAGACTCTTCGGGAAAAGAAGAAAATCTCTGACCCGATCTGACAAAAATCCTAGATTGCCACGTGGCAAAAGTCTCATGCGGCTCGGATAGAGAACAGCTTCATGCGGCTCATTGAGGAATCATTCTAATATGATTAACAAAAATCCGCCATATGCGGTCCACCCATAGCCCGGTCTATGCGGCTCAACATCACGCTAATTCATGCGGCCCACAGAAACTATGCATATACTGCTCATGGAGAGATCGTCCCCTGCGGCTTGCAAAGATTATGCATATGCGGCTCATGGAAAGTTCGTCTCCTGCGGCTCGATGAGGCATTGACTCATGCGGCTCACGAGGAGTATCCCCCTGCGGTTCAAGTGTTGGTCACCCTATGCGGCCCTGGCAGGATCTTCAATTAAAAATGTGGCACTGAAGGTGCAACAGAATCCCAACGAGAATATTCGACATCATCATCATAATTGCCGAGATCAGGGCATATCATTCATCATCAAGCCAATAGGACACGTGGCGAGTAATCAAATATTGACATAATCAATCACGAAGATTTAAAGCAGTCAGCATTAACTGCTCATAAGATTTGGTGCTATCCGCATTAGTGGCCGAGATTCATTATGATCAGGATCAAGGGCCCAGATAGAATAAAGGAGCGCCGACATTCCAAACAGATAATCATCAGCAAACCCTAATGATCCTACCCCACTCTTATAAATAGCCAGCATCATTCCCATGTAAAAGAGGTCGGCAACAAAAAAGAATAAAAAAAAGAGAAGAAGAGAGAGATATACACAGAGAGAGCTCCCCCTTTTCCTGATAATCACAGAGAGAGAGAAGCCAGGAGAGCAATCCGGGGAGAGTAAGAAGAACCTTTCTTCGTCAACGCCGAGCAGATCTTCCCCAAGCCAAGGCTACATACCGATCGTCCAAGGAGTAAGGCAGAGCGGCCTTCGCTTTCCCGAACCTCTATCGTCACCCCCCAGAATCAAAAATAAACAATCGTACTTAGTCTGCTGTACCTAGGTTTTCGTCCCTAGGCTTTCTTTGTACGAGCGAGTTTGTATTGTGAGTCTAAGTTCAGTCCTCCGATAATTGTTCTGTTCTTTTACAATCAATGGCAAACAGGAGTATCTTGCATTGTACTTCGACCTATAGCATGTATTGATTGATTGATTGACTTGATTTGCGACACTATGAATTGGGAGTATCTTGCTTTGTACTACGATTTATAGGAGTTTGCTTGACCTTGTATCCTTTAGGAGAGGAGATCGATACTATAGTTGGCTAATTTTGACTGAGAGTATCCTACTTTGTACGTCAATTGAAACACTATAGATTGGGAGTATCTTGCATTGTACTACAAGCTATAGGAGTTCTGATTGATAGTTAGCCAAGTCTAGTATTATATTTCCACACGACTCGTCGCACTTAGATGTTCTTCTTACAGTGTTCTTATCCTCCATACATGTTATTTACTGTCATATTAGTAGGCATGTTTTATGTATCTTGCTAGTCCTCTGAGGACCTGATGGTCTCTTCAGGTAGCTGATTGCACGGAGTTAGTTAGCTGAGCATGTGGTAGTTGACTTTAGTCGCATGATTCAGGTATTTAGTTAGTGTTATTAATTTACTATCTTTCTCGTGCCTTTATGATATATCCTGCTTATCAGGTTAGCTTTATAGACTCCTATTATTCTTGGAGTCTAATCGGACATATATGTGGGTGGGCTGCAGACCACGACCCATACTTGTTCATTCTTGTCATATATATTCTTGTGGATTGAGATACACTGTAGATTACCATATTAGCCATGATACCATGATCTTGACAGCTTATACGTACTCGAGTCAGGCTGGAGTCCGTTCAATACGTAGCTGGCTTGTTCACGAGCTCGCATCCGAAAAGTGGGTGCGGGTCGTGACAAGTTTTTGTGGTGGCCCATGCAGGTCAGAGCATATCTTACCGGTTACGTAACTGTACTGGTACGAGCCTGCGACTATGACTAAACCTTAGAAATCTTAATCCACGCTGCCTTGAAAATTCTTCTAGAAATTCTCTACGTCCTTGAAAATTCCATATTTGCTCTCGATTATACTTTCTTGCTTTCTATACCATCGATTCTCGTCCCTTTTTATTTCGAGGTGACGAACGATCATGCTATCTAGGATTTATCAAAAGTTCTTAAGTTACACTATAATATTGCGTGACTATTGAATATTTGGTTGTTTATAGGTATAAGGGATTATAGATGCCATACGCCCTAGATATCTGTTGGTAGAATTGTTAGCAACTAGTTAGAAGTTTATAAGATTTAGTGACCGTATTTTGGGGAGTAGTATGACCAAAGGTGGGTTGAAGTTCTCAAGTATTCGGAGTTATAAAATGACTAGAGAATGTCATAAAATATTTTTTGAAAAATTAAATTTGAGGAGATTAAGGTGATAGTAGACTTTGAATTTTAAGGGATAGTCATGAATTAGAATTTCGAGGACGAAATTATTTTTAAGGTGGGTAGATTTGTAGCTCCCCTTCCCGAAAATCTTAAAATATTTTTTATTATTAATTATTTTATTTAAATGGTGATTTTTAGATTTTTTTATAAATAATTAATTAGTTAATTATCACGGTAGATGGCCTTAGTCATAGTTGAGATTTGGAGTACAAGGTGACTAGAAATCGTGGCACGGATAGTGCAGTGGTGTGCCTTAGCCAGTGTCTCAGCCATGACAGGAAAGACCCAGCCATAGATGTGTCCTAACTAAGAAAACCAGGCCAAGTTGCGCCTTAACCTCTAAAGATGTTTTAATTATTGATTATTTTGATTATTGACTTTTAGAAGACCCGGTTGTACCAAACTAAGAGCATCTCCAACCCTATTGTGACTTTGGAAAAAAGTTAATGCCACATAGGAATGACAAAATTTTATTCAAAAGTTCTTCTCCAATGCAATTGTCAAGTCAATTGTGAAGCTTATGTGGCAAAAATTAAAGAAGACATTGTGAAGTTGATTGTCTTGTTTTAGACAATGCACTTGACAATGTCTTCTCTTCCATGTCATCAATTATGAATAAAAATATTAGAAAAAAGAAAGAAGATGAGTAGTTGTCTTAAAAGTTGCCTTGGAAGTTGGAAAAAAAATACTTTTTATTGTCTTCTCAATACTTTTGCATTGGAGAGAGTTTTTCTATCTCATTGTCTTTTGAGATATAATTTTGCCACATAAACAAGACATTGTCTTGTGGCTCATGCCACATAGCAGCCACCCAAGACTCACAACACTTAACAAGACAATAGGGTTGGAGATGCTCTAACATGAACCCAACCCAAACCCATGTAGGCACGTAGGGAGACCAAGGCGACCATGTAGACGTATGTTGTATCACTATTCTAATTTAGTGACCTGGTAGTCGATTTCAAAAAAGGTGGTTGTATATATATTATATTATAAGTTCTTAGTATTAAATAATATTTTATTAATATTATAGTAAATAATTTCCTTAATAATATGTTGGATTTTGGGATTTACCTAGATTATATATACATGTGTATATATATAGAAATATATTCATAGCACATGAAAATAGGCTTTTATACGTATATAGAAAACAATATTATTTTATTTTATTTATATAAAATATTGTGTATATACATTAAGAATTCTATGTTGCAATACTAAATATTTTTAGAATAGTTTATTACTTAAAATTGTATTCATGGTGTATATATATATATATATATATATATATATATATATATATATATATATATATATATATATATATATATATATATATAAGTATGTATGTATAAATATAAGTATGTATGTATAAATATAAATATATGGTATATATATGTATTTATCATATGCATGTATATATATATATATATATATATATATATAAATATATATATATATATATATATACACACCAAATATGCATGTATATATATATATATACACACCAAATATATATATATATATATATATATATATATATATATATATATATATATATATATATATATATATATATATATATATATATATATATATATATATATATATATATATATATATATATATATATTTGGTGTGTATATATATATATATATATATATATATATATATATATATATATATATATATATATATATATATATATATATATATATAAAATATATATATATATATATATATATATATATATATATATATATATATATATATATATATATATATATTTATATATATATATAAGTATGTATGTATAAATATAAATATATGGTATATATAAATATATGTGTAAATATAAATATATGTATGTATGTATAAATATAAATATATAAGTATGTATGTATAAATATAAGTATGTATGTATAAATATAAATATATGGTATATATATGTATTTATCATATGCATGTATATATATATATATATATATATATATATATATATATATATATATATATATATATATATATATATATATATGTGTGTGTGTGTGTGTGTGTGTGTGTGTGTGTGTGTGTCTATATAATATATGTATAAATATATATTTTTATACATATTTTTATATAGACACACATATATATGATATATATATATATATGTACAGATATATATTTTTATATAGACACACATATATATATATACATCTATGTGATAAATACATATATATACCATATATTTATATTTATACATACATACTTATACATACATACATACATACATGTATGTATAAATATAAATATATGGTATATATATGTATTTATCATATGCATGTATATATATATATATATGTGTCTATATAAATATATAAATATATATATATATATATATATATATATAAATATATATATATATATATATATATATATATATATATATATATATATATATATATATATATATATATATATATATAAATATATATATATACGAATATGTATATATAGCCATTTAGTTTATATGTTAAGAAAAGAAAAGGAATAACAACCCCCCCAAAGCCCAGCGGCCCACCATACCCACAGGCCCGACACCTAGACTCTGTGTAACAGCCAGAGTTATATACGTACGAATTTGAGCGATAGAGTAGGAGTTCTCATCAAACCCAAAACCAATCGTGAGCGCCACCACATCCCAGGGGCACGTCGAGGCTGGGCGACTCCCTTGGTCCTGCGCGCCGCCGCACGCGGTCGCCGGAGGCCGGCCAAACCGAGCCACGACATCAGCAATAGCAGTTCAAGACTGCCAGGTTCCCATGTTCGTGATATTATTTCTTCGCACACACTTCACCAATTTCGAATCTACCAAATCCTACGAATAGCCAATATAACCCTCTTCATACCCTTTTAAATAGAATTTCATATGCATACTTAGATCGCTCAAAAATTCGACATAAACCTCGTCGAAAAATTGACTGAAACATGACATATAGGACAGTCCAACTACTCGAGTGGAAGGCAGATTATAAACTAAACAAAAAAGATTTTTCGAAAACGAATTAAAGGCAATACTAGCCAACCTATAAGGCTCTGCGACCCAATTTACAGAACTCGATTTCATTGACTACGCGTCAAGAAATCGGATCCCAAATATTGATAAAAACCCGTTTTTAAAATTGTGAAATTTCAATAAAACCTACGATACGACGTGCGTCCCGCCAATCCGGGCGACGTGGTTGCGAACCGAAAGCATCGAAAGGTGCGTATCGGCTTCATAGACGTGTGGACTTTGACGGAATTCAAAGTGGTTGCGTGTGCGCGACGAATTTGATGCGTATCCGTCGAAATTCACCGTATCGACCTCTGTGCAAATTTTTCAATTACTTTGTGCATGTTCGTCAGATCAAAACAAAACCTGCGCTAATAGGACCATATCGTTTTTTTGGTCCTGCATGCCAAGCTTGGTCCAATTCTGAGACAGTTGATTGGATCGCCATTTTACGGGTCCCACGGTCCAACTCAACGGGCAATTTTGTGCACGGCCTGTCGGAATCCAACTTTGGACATACGGTTGGGTTCGTATCATCAAAACAAATCCGTAGACATGTAGTTTGACAACTTTAGAGACCATTGACTCTGGCACGCTTTTCGGTGCAAAGCGGGTCCAACGGCGGATATCATTTTTGTCCAAAATTACCGTTTTTGCCCCTGTGTCCAGAATTGGACTTAAGGATAGGCTATCCTAGCTAATTTGACTAATGTGGAAATGTTGGTAACATCTATTACAGCTTCTGGAGGCAGTGGTGAGACTTGGACTTTTTGACTTGTTGATTGGCGATATATTGTTGGTTCTCCGTGCAACCCTCAGGCAAGTATACCTTGCCGAACATATGCAATATTTATATTGTTTTCTCTTTCTTTATTGTGTTCTTTTTCATATTATCATATGATTCCATATTGTGACTGATTTGCCCTTAATTGTTTTACTTGTTCTAGATTTACGTGCACGTATAGGATATTCGATATTGTTTGATTATTGGTCTTATCGTGTTACCTTGTCACGCGATTGAGTTGTCAGTTTCTTTATCTTGTTCTGGACTTGACTATTTTTTACTGGGAGTATCTTGCATTATACTACAGTTGAGATATACTATAGATTGGTAGTATCTTACATTGTACTACGACCTATAGCCGATTCCTCTATCTTGATATTGCTTGATTTACTCGACTTGAGATATACTATAGATTGGGAGTATCTTGTATTGTACTACAACCTATAGCATATATTGATTGATTGATTGACTTGATTTGCGATACTATGAATTGTGAGTATCTTGCATTGTACTACGATTTATAGGAGTCTGCTTGACCTTGTATCATTTATGAGAGGAGATTGATACTAGAGTTGGCTAATCTCGACTGAGAGTATCCTGCTTTGTACGTCAATTGAAACACTATAGATTAGGAGTATCTTGCATTGTACTATAAGCTGTAGGAGTTCTGATTGATAGTTAGCCAAGTCTAGTATTACATTTCCACACGACTCATCGTTCTTAGATATTCTTCTTGCAGTGTTCTTATCCTCCATACATGTTATTTACTGTCATATTAGTAGGCATATTTTATGTATCTTGCTAGTCCTCTGAGGACCTGATGGTCTCTTCAGGTAGCTGATTGCACGGGGTTAGTTAGCTGAGCATGTGGTAGTTGACTTCAGTCGCATGATTCAGGTATTTAGTTAGTGTTATTGATTTATTATCTTTCTCGTACTTTTATGATATATCTTGCTTATCAGCTTAGCTTTATAGACTCCTATTATTCTTGGAGTCTAATCGAACATGTATGCTAGTGGGCTGCAGACCACGACCCATACTTGTTCATTCTTGACATATATATTCTTGTGGATTGAGATACACTGTAGATTACCATATTAGCCATGATACCATGATATTGACAGCTTATACGTACTCGAGTCGGGCTAGAGTCCGCTCGATACGTAGCTGGCTTATTCACGAGCTCACGCCCAAAAAGCGGGTACAGGTCGTGACATGTGCTGCTGGCTGCAGTGAACCCACAGTCTACATAAGTCAAGTAAACGGCGACAGTACACTTTTGTCTTACCATTGTAAGTCACTGATCATTCTTTCAACTATATCCATGAAATTTGAAAGAAGCTTCAAAAATTCTTAAACAAATTGATCATGATAGAGAAAGTTAAAAATTCAACAAATTGATCATGACAGGAAAGGTGTACGTATATGTCCTTGAAGTGGAAGTATCAGTTTTGAAAATCCAATGATCGATTAAGAAGAAGATGACCGAAGACAAAAGAAATATAAACTTTAATTTCTATTTCTCCAATATTCAAGATCGAGGGGAAACACACACACACACACACACACACACACACACACACACACACACACACACACACACATATTGAATTCTCAATAAAACATGGAATAACTATGTGGATAATCGAATCGAGTTATGTTCAAACTCAATAGATGGAAAAATAAAGACTCTTAGGAAAATAATTACTTATGGCCAACGGAAAATAAATAATGACGATAATAATTAGAGAGGACAAAAAAAAATAATTTGAACAAATTGTGAAGGTTAGGGGCTGAATTTTAGGAAGGCCTAAGTTATCGAGGGAATAGCCTACCCACCTTTGATGCTACCATCGTATTGAAATAAAATAGGGTATACTTCTATGATAATCATTTATTAGGGTTTATAATTCAATGAACCTTGGCTAAGTCATATGGCCTATTTAGCAACCTTAACTACCCAATAGTCAAATTAATAAGGGACTTCCTAGTCCTAGTCATCCCCCTAAATCAAATGAATCCTAATTGTGAATGAGCACTTCCTAATCAAATGCTTGCAGTAGTACGACTGATACATGTACTACCACAAGTTCGCACAACTTGCGAAGACTGATGTGCATGTGCTACCACAAAAACTTATCACGACTGGCACCCGCTTTTTGGGATACGAGTGCATGTCCAAGCCAGCCTACGCTGCAGTGTCGGCGGTAGAACGCTATCTATCCACAATACTCAAAATCACAAATAATTACTTTATTGCTCATTCACCAACTAATTTAGATTACAAAATTCATATGTTTACATTTGCTAAAATATAGAATGTCTTACAAAATAGAAAAGATAACTAACTCAACTATCTAGTCTTCTAGGGTTGACCTCCGCATATACCCATGTCTCCTCCAATGATCCAAAGCATAGAGTAGTTGCGACAAAACTAAAAAATTGATTTCTAGTCAGGAATGGAACAAGTACATTCTAGCAGCAGTTCCAATAATTTGACAAAATCTATAAAACAGTAAATAATACTGAAATACATGATGGGTGCATAAACAAGAAATTATGGTATGAAACATGTGAGTAAAAGCAGGAGAGCATGGCATTCAAGACAAGGAAGTAACAGTAATAAAATAAGACTACATCTAACTAGTGAGTTGAAATACACTTTCGACATGTAAATGGCTAAGGGGATAAATCCTACACCCCGTACGTGAAGTGTGCGACTGCATCAGACAAGATCAGACAAATGAGATATTTCTGGATATATTTACATGTCTACTAATGTAATTCCCCATCCGACTTGTACTCATGGATCCTAACAGGTCACGAACAATGATCACGAACAACATGTAAAGAATCCATAACTACCATATTGTGTACCCATCGTGTCGAGAATTAACAGAATATCAATGTAAAATACTACTAAATACATGAATCGTAGAGATGATCAAATATGAAAACTATTAGAAATGTACTCGCTTGGGGTCATTTGTTGGTGATACAGATAATGCCATTGTGTTCAGAATAGTCCACTTGGCTAGGGTTGATGCGCAGGAATCCCAAAATTGGCAAAAAGGGATATGAATAGATTAGCCATGGTCAAGGTCAATATTCAAGGAATTTTGTAAACAAATATTATATACTTCATTTTGAAAATAATTTATAACTATTTAGGTAAATATTTATAAATTATTAAAAACTAAATTTTACTAGTTAAAGTAATTTAGTTAAATACTTATAAAATATGGAAATATCATTTATGACCACTTTTTAGAAAATAGTTATAATACTTGAAAACTATATTTATTTTGAAAGCCTAGGAATATCTTTTTAGGCTAAACTCACATACAATATTTTTGCTACAATATAATTTTGAAAATAATAACAATATATAATTTCCCAATAATAATTAGTTTTATTAATTAGTTAGGAAAACCAATTAGTAAAATTAATAGCAAACTAATAACTACTAATAGCTAATAAAATTACAAACTATTAATAATACTTTAACTAAATATTTATAAAACGTGACTAATATAGTATATCAAAATGCTAAGTAAAACCAATACAAGCCCTATTAATATAGGTATCTTTATACAGTGCCCAAATAATTAATAGTAACATTAATAATATAATAGTAATATTATTATTAATAACTATCTACAAGCCTAGATATTATTAGCAATAGAATTAAAATCAGAGGACTGAGAATGGGGATTCAAAAGGGGGAAAGTGGAAACACAGAGAGGGAGCCAGTAAGAAGAGGGAATCGAAAGAGAGAGAGCGTTGGGGAGGCGAACTCGCCGGGGATGGTACGGTCGGTGCATAGAGGCGTCTCTAACGCGGAGGATGCGGGACGCGGTCGATTGGTGGGCGGTGGGCAGCGGCCAACGAGGGGCCAGGTCACGGAGCCTCGAGGCGCGATAGGTCGGGGCACAAGAGGAGCGGTGGAACGGGTGAACTCCGGTCGTGCGACGCTCGAGGGCGGCTGGTCAGATCTGTGAGCGCTCGAGCGTCGACGAGGGAGCTGGCGGCGTGAGCCTGCTTGTGGGGGTCGCCGACACAGCCTAGAGCGCGGAGGCTCAGAGGGAAGAGTGGCGAATTCAGGTGAGTGTTGGTTGGCAAAAAGGGATATGAATAGATTAGCCTTGGTCAAGGTCAATATTCAAGGAATTTCATAAACAAATATTATATACTTCATTTTGAAAATAATTTATAACTATTTAGGTAAATATTTATAAATTATTAAAAACTACATTTTACTAGTTAAAGTAATTTAGTTAAATACTTAGAAAATATGGAAAAATCATTTATGACCTCTTTTTAGAAAATAGTTATAATACTTGAAAATTATATTTATTTTGAAAGCCTAGGAATATCTTTTTAGGCTAAACTCACATACAATATTTTTGCTACAATATAATTTTGAAAATAATAACAATATATAATTTCCCAATAATAATTAGTTAGGAAAAACATTGAGTAAAATTAATAGCAAACTAATAACTACTAATAGTTAATAAAATTACAAACTATTAATAATACTTTAACTAAATATTTATAAAACAAGACTAATATAGTATATCAAAATGCAAAGTAAAACCAATACAAGCCCTATTGATATAGGTATCTTTATACAGTACCGAAATAATTAATAGTAACATTAATAATTATAATAGTAATGTATTTTTAATAACTATCTACAAGCCTAGATATTATTAGCAATATAATTAAAAGCAGAGGACAGAGAATGGGGATTCAAAAGAGGAAAAGTGGAAACACAGAGAGGGAGCCAGTAAGAAGAGGGAATTGAAAGAGAGAGAGAGAGAGAGAGAGAGAGAGTGTTGGGGAGGTGAACTCATCGGGGATGGTACGACCGGCGCGTAGAGGCGTCTCTGACGCGGAGGATGCGGGACGCGATCGACTGGTGGGCGGTGGGTGGCGGCCGACGAGGGGCCAGGTCACGGAGCCTCGAGGCGCAGTAGGTCGGGGCACAAAAGGAGTGGTGGCGCGGGTGAACTCCGGTCGTGCGACACTCGAGGGCGGCCGCTCAGATCTGTGAGCGCTCGAGCGTCGACGAGGGAGCTGGCGGCGTGAGCCTGCTCATGGGGGTCGCCGACACAGCCTAGAGCGCGGAGGCTCGGAGGGAAGAGTGGTGCATTCAGGTGAGTATTGGTTGTGTGGTGGTAATGGGGTGATGAAGGTGGTGGCAGTGTTCGCTGGTGAGGCTTTGGCCAAGCGGTGGTGGCGTTGGTTGGCCACTGCGGAGGAGTTGGTAGGGGTGCTTTCGGTCGTGCAGTTCATGGCAGCAGTGGTTCCGATGGTTTTGGGGTGGCTGTGGAGACACGACGGGGGTCTGAAGAGATCCAGTATGCTGGCGGAGGTGTTGTACAAAGGTGGGGTAGTCAATCGACTGGTGTCCTGGTTGGACACGGGGATAGGGTCGAGATGATCGACGGGCGTGGTTCTAGCGACCTGGAAAGACGGGAGTAACAGTGGTCTGTAGCGGCGATGGTGGGTGGTTCAGCTGTAGGGACAAGGACCATGGAGGTGGTCGATGGTGATGGTGATTCGGGTCCGATAATCACGACGATAATGGCGGTGGAGGTCTGTCGTATGGTGGGGGATGGAGGTGATGATGTTTAACAGGGTCAGGGCTGGCCAGGTGGAGGAGACTAGGGAGTGTTGGGATGGCCAAGTGGCCGAGAGGAAGGGTATGATGGCCGGGACCAAGGATGGTGTTTGTCGGCTGGTGGCTGGATTGCAGATGAGCATTTAGTAGCATCGCTTCCGCATAGGAAGGCTGATGGTATATACAAGTTTATAGATGATAGATGAAAGAGTGGTGGATTAGATATAGAGATCGGAATATAAACGAGAGGATAAAGGGAGCCCATCTTTATGAATTTGTATAGAGTATGATACAATGATATGTAGGAGATAAACAAATACTTATCATAAAATCTGGTTTAAAACTAAATAAGATTATTGCCTTTAACTAAATAAAAAAAATCAAAATTAATATAAATCGTAATACCTTAAAATTCAATACAACTTTTAAATAAATAATTAATAATATCCAGTAATTTAGATCATATGAATATATATCTCTACATCACTTAAATGATCACTCTAACAATTAAAAATAATTTAATTCACATATCTAATATTATCAAATAATTTTTAAACCTACAAATTTAAATATCAAATATTCAATTAAATTATATATATATATTTTGGAACCAGGTAAATTGTTTCTGGAATCGCTCCCACTGGGATTCGAACTCCTGACCACTCGGGCCGCATGCATGTCTCTTAACCACTAGGCTAGAGGTCATTTTCATATATATATATATATATATATATATATATATATATATATATATATATATATATATATATATATATATATATATATATATATATATATATATATTCTTCCATCAAGATAAATAAAAATATATTCTTATAATTGAAAATTCTATTTAAATATGTTTAAAAAACCTTTAGCTATAAAAAATTGTCAATGGTTTTTTTTTTCAAAACTCTTTTGGAAGATTATTATTATTATTATTATTATTATTATTATTATTATTATTATTATTATTATTATTATTAAGGATAAATAGTATTTCTAAACTATAAACTACTTTTTTGAAATACAAAAGTGAATAATATCATAATATCGTATATAAGGCTGGTAAAGAGAAATTCCTTTCTAAACAAAAATATGTAAAGTAAAAATAATTAAAATAAAAAAAATAATTAAAAATAATTTTAAAAATCCGGGGAGAGGGGTTACAATGCTTTTGACTTACATCTGACAACTGCTACCTGCTATCTGACATCTGATGCTTTGACAGCTGATAATTGATAGCTGTCAATCTATAGGTGTCTTCTGACTTTTGTGTCAGCGTGCCATCAATGCTGAAGTGATGGCCCAAAATAAGTACTGCATTCTAGGCGCTGCTCTTTTGGGTCTTCCAAGGCGGTATATTTTTGGAGCTATGAAATCATTGCACTTTTTGGGACATTTTGAGTCAACACCTCCTTAATTGCTGTCACTTTGTGGGGCTTCGAGAAGAAAGGACTAAGGACTTAGTCAAAAGTCTCATAAATGAGATTCATTATGATGAATACTAGGTTCATCCAGTTAACTCGGAGCCTTTGACTGGCTGCCACTTGGCGTATGGGTTTTGACCACACACATCCTATAAATTGGGGTATTTTAAGGGCACAACTCAGTCATGCACCCTTCTCTCTCCCAATGTTGTATCCTGTCGAGTCTCCTCCTTGGCAAAATTTATGCCAGTCGGGGGCTAGGAATTTAGATTCACAGATGTATCGAGTTTGATGAATGAGCTTTTGAGAAGAACCTTGCCGAGTATGGAAGGAGTTGTCACTGTGTATGGAGCGTAATAGTTGAGCTTTGGTTCGAGACAACACCAAGTGCCAAAATAACGAACACTGAGTTTGGAGTTGATGTGCCCCAACCCTCGTTATGCTGGAAGAGCCACAAGGCGGCAGGTGATGTGCCTGAGCTGAGATGAGGAAGTGATTCACTCTGACGAGGAAGTGATTCACTATGACTAGGAAATGATTCGCTCTTGCGTTTCTATACGCTGTGCGTTTTTGTCCTGCACTTTTGTATGCTGAATAGATCATGTACTATGCTTTTGTACGCTGAATAGGTCATGTACTGCGCTTTTGTACACTGAGTAGATAGCTTTTTGTATAATCATGAACATGAAAAAAATTGTAGTAGACTTTTGTAATCATGATTAAATAAAGAATCTCTTTTATGCATTTTTGCTTTGTGTTTCTCAAGTGCGTAACAATTTTAACTACGCTTTATAAGCGCTGCGCTTTCATGCTTTTACAGTAAGTTGGAAGGAAAATTTGTATTTAAGAATTGGAATTAACTCTCTGGAAAAATCGTGAGTTCAAATGACTACAATATTAGCCTTATATATGATTTACAAGCAAGTGCATCACTTTTTCAAAGCCCTAAAGAATAGTTCACAACCCCTTTATTTAGCAACATTCATTTGACTGATTAAAAAATAAATGGTAAAGCTTGAATTATAACTAACATGTCCTATTAATTCAGACATATCTTATTACTCCCATTGCAGTTATGAAGTTATTAAACTTGTCATCCGTCAGAGACTGTGAAAGTATCAGCTCCTTGGTCATTGGTCTTACAATGCTTCAGCTCAACTTCTCCTTTATGCACCATCTCGCGAATAAGTGATGATGAGTCTCTATATGCTTGGTTCTTCGTTGATGGATTGAATTTTCAGACATTGCAATTGTTGATTTGTTATTGCAGTAAATTGTAGAAGCTCCAGCTTGATGAAAATCCAGATCTTCTAGAATCCTTCGCATCCAAATTACTTGACAAACCGTAGAAGATGCTGCAATGTACTATGCTTTTGATGAAGATAATGCTGTTGTGTCTTGCTTCATTGACATCCAGCAAATAGTTCCAGATCGAAGATTGAACAAAAATCTAATAGTGCTCTTCCTATCGTCCATTGAACATGCCCAATCACTATCACAATATCCATTCAAATACCATAACCTACATTTTCACGAATATATCGTAAAATGTGTTTTGTAGTACCAAGATGATGTTTTGTAGGCCTGTGCATAAACCTCGATACCAAACTGACAAAGAACATAATGTCAGGACGACTATGAGTCAAGTACACAAGTCCTCCAATGATGCTTCGAAAATATTTGGGTTCAACATCTTCAGTTCCATCTGTAAGACAACTTCTCACAAGCATTCATTGGCGTGTTAGAAACCTTGCAATTCATCATTTGATATTTTTTTAAAAGATCATATGTATACTTTTATTGTAATAAGAATATAACGTCTTTGGTTTGCTTAATTTTCAAGAAGTAATGTAAAAGAATTAAGTTGGTCATATCAAATTCATGCATTATTTGAATTTTGAATTCCTTACCAATTTTTTTCAAATAAAGTGTTGGTTCACTATGGCTTCTCCGAAAGCCATTTTGACAAAAATATTTGTTTATCTTGCTATACCAAGCTCTTGGTGCCTGTTTTAGTCCATAAAGCATTTTTTAGCTTATAGATTTTTTCTCTTTTTCTCGCACAGTAAAACCTTCTGGCTGATTAACAAATACATCTTCTAACAAATCATCATTCACAAAAGCATATTTAACATCAAACAGATAAACAACTCATTTTATTTGTGCAACAACAGCCAAAATAATTTTAATAGTTTCTAATCTAGCAACAGGTGAAAATGTTTCATAAAAATCTATACCTAGTTGCTGAGTACACCAGCAACAAGTCTCGTCTTGTACTTGTATATGCAGCCATCATGTCACGACCAGAACCAAAATACTGGAGAGCAGGGGACAAACACAGTCATTTATGTACATTAGAGTGCAACTCACTTCGCAATACGTTCACGGCTGTCTAAATGCATGTGGGTTAATCTTTAATCCATCAGTCCCTTATCGTCAAGAACAAGCCTAGTGTCTCAATCTTAAGCAAGCAAATAGATGTTACAAGATGTTAGATCATCAGACATACAAAAGTAAGGCGTCCCAAACATTATATATTCAGATGATCATGAAGCTAGTCATATAAAATGTGAAGACTAGCAAGAGTTAAGTCATACATGATTAACCCTAGGATTTGTCAATCATGTTACAACCCTTAGGCAGATAAATAAAGTTGCAACACGAGCTAACACACGCTCAGCGGCTAAACGCCTCAAAAAATAAGTTACAGTAGAGTGGGAGAGCAAAATAAGAAATCCATTCGTTGCCTCGGTTACTCATGGTATTCACCATCTGGCTGGAAGACAGGTAGATCCTCGAGTGTCACTCCAAAATTTGGCCATACAAAACCAGCTGGGTCAGATCCCAGAAAGAGCAAGTTCCATAAGGGAGGCTCCACTTATGAACTAAAACCAGCATATAACGAATAGGAGAACATAATTATAATAACATAAAAGACGAAAGTTAAAATGAACAAACTGGCGTGCATTCAGAAAGAACAAGAGGTGGAATATAAATCCTATGTTAATCATGAGACAATCATTCAGGCACGACCAATCAAGTCCTGCGGCTGGCTATCATTAGCTAGCTAGGGTTATCACAGGCCTAGCTACTAACAAGATGTAGTTGAGATATTCCCGCAGTCACAAGCCCTGCATACTATCCAGGCTATCTAGGCAAAAGTTACGAGAGTTATCAAGATTAGTGGTGTTTTTGAGTGTTGGGATACAAGAAGTGCAACACATGACAGTGTACTGGAAATGTGCCCTACTCGACGGCAGGCTACAAGTCCACAGATGTGGTTGGGATAACGAGATCGCCTGTAACTGGAAAATCTCTCTATATGAACTACTTGATCAATCTAGTAATTTAACCTAGTTAGATTCATTATGTCCTAGACATGATACAAGACCAGATCGGTAGCTTGTACAATCACAATTGGGAAAAAATTAACCAAGGTGTCAAGATAAGAGTTATATTAGCTAGACAGGTACAGCTGTCGCAACAACAATCAAGGTTATACATATCAGGTAAGGGTTACCTGTTAGGAGTGTGCCTCGACGGGCCACTATCAGGACTATCAGGACGGGATCATATTATCATATTCAAGTTCAAGTTGCTAGCTCAAGATTATCAAGTCGAGTCGTCGTAATTTAGGCCAAGTACAGAAAACATGCAAAGAAGATCAAGAACATCCATGGGTGATTGAAACTATTAATCGCATATGAACTACAGTTAAAGTGAGACAGAAAGATTCTTGAAGCCAAGATGAAAATCTACAACTTTTATATTTTGAGTTTTACAAGATTTTTGCTATAAAATAGCTTACACAGGAAAAAAATAGTTATTTAGATATTCATGCGAGAGAGATTCGCGCGCGGGCATACGGAGCACGCGACGAAAAAACTCCCTACGGCGTACGGGCACAGATGCATGGTACGCGGTACGCGTAGTCGAAATGGGCCACGAGGCGAGGATGCACGACGCGTATGGACAAAACTGGCCATGGCACACGAGGCACAGATGTACGGCGCGGGGCACGCGTGGACAAAAATGGTCACAACGCATGGGGCGCAGATGCACGGCACACGGGGCACAGATGCACGATGCACGACGCACGGGCGTGCGACACGCGAAGCGTGCTGCACGGATGGACAAAACTGGCCGTGGCGCACAGGATACGGATGCACGGCACGTGGGTGCACGATACGTATGGATAAAACTGGCTACGACACGTAGGGCGCAAATGCACGACATGCGGGCGCACGGCACGCGAAGCGCATGATACGTGTAGACAAACTAGCCACGGTGTGTAGGGCGCAGATGCACGGTACACGGGCGCACGGCTGCACAGCGTGCTGGTGTGTGGCACGCGAAGTACGGCGTGCACGTAGAAAAAATTAGCCATAACGCACAAGGCATGGATGCACGGCGCAGGTGCGCGACACTGTTCATCGTCCCGGTAGCACCGAAGGGGTACGGAACCCATGAACACAAGAATGGCCAAAACTTCCTTAAAATAAGTCGAAATCATGCGATTCAAAAGCCAAAATTAGTTAGAATTAAATTCTCCACAACATGGAGCCATTAGTTTTCGGAAATAACAATTTTTTAGAGATCAAAACAAAAAAAAATATAAAAACTTAAAACCTAGATCTACAAAAATCTTTCCATCAAAACCGAAAATCTCAAGTTCTAAAGATGCTTAGAATCATGTTGGGAAGAAGATAAAGCAAATAAAAATAGAGATCTTTCATGTTCCCCATGGAGCAAGTTATACTTGCCTAGGTTGGTTGGTGGAAGGAGTAATAGAGAAAGACAGAAGTAAATGAGAGTAAATGAGAGGAGAGAGAGAAGAGGTTGGTATATATACCAAGCCAAGTCATATTAAACCAACCCAAACGAAACCAAGCCAAGCCAACATGTCATGTAGAACGATGGTGAACCAAACCAAGACTAGCCAAGAATAAACCAAAACTAAACCATGCCAAGACTAAGCAAGACAAGCCTAACTATGGGTCACTTGACTAATGTCAAAAATTTGTACACGTATACTAAAAATACAAATAACAAAAAATGGGAGTGACAACTCTACCCACCTTAAAAGAATTTTGTTCCCAAAATTTAATCAAGAGACTAGAGGTGTCAGGGCAAGCTATACTAACTATAGGCAATCTATGTCTAGCAGTCAATCAAACAATCATTCATGCAAGCAAGAAATTCAGGACATAAGACATAAGACATAAGAAGGACATTATACCTTATGAGTCAAACATGTATGGATATCGTGATCGGATATCATCCTCACATTCCCAGGTTGACTCACCCAATGAGTTATGACCTCAACCGACATAGACTAAACTAATAGTCTTATTCTTTAGTACCTTCTATCTTCGGTCCAAAATGGATACGAGCCTTTCCTCATACGAAAGGTAGGTACCAACCACCAATTCTGAATGATCGAGGATATGGCTCAGATCCGGAATATACCGTCGCAATTGGGATACATGGAACACGTTATGTGTAGGAACGAATCGTAAAGTACAATACTCTAGAGGGGGTGAATAGAGTAGGCAACAAAATATAGCTAATTAAAACGTCAGCAACAAGATCACAAAGAATGTATATATCATAAGTAAATAAATGTAAAGGCAGAGATCAGAAAGCAAACGCAAAGACGGTGATGTATACTGGTTTCCCTCTTGTGAGGACTATTCCGGTCGGAAGAACTCTAGCTTCCAGTTGAATCTATTATTGGAAAATACCATAAGTTTTCATACGAAGTCCTTGCAACTTCTACAATGCGAGCTTTGATATGAAGTACTCGACCAACTTCAATTGTGAAGTGTCTTTCTTCAATCAAGCCTCTGATTACAATCACTCTGAAGCTTCAAGACCGTACCGCACTGAAAAATTGACTAGAGGATTGTAACTGGCTTCGGATTTGAAAATTAAAGCTTTAGAAAACTTTGGAAGACGTTTAAGCTTAGACAAAAGAGATGAGAAAGTGAATGAGTGAGTTGAAATGATTGAAATCCTTCTCTATTTATAGGTTTTCCAAAGTCAGAATTTTGACAGAATTCAGGAAAAATTCAGGCAGAGTTCTATGAGAGAATCTCGACAAATAGCCGTTGCATCCGTAACTGCAGGAAGACCAAGTTCAAAAATCAAACGTATACTAGGCAAATTTTGGCTAAATTCTCCTCTGTTTATTTTTGAATTTTTGGCCGTTTTTGAAAATAGTTTTTGGTTTCTGGCTTTTAGAAAAAAGTTTAAGCAGTTATGAGCTTTTGTAAAATGGGCTATTTTTCAAAACATAGGATTTTTGGAAACATTTTTGGGGTAGCCTATTTGCCAGTACGACTCGGTATACAAAGTATTCCTAGACTCAATAAATGTGAAAATTATATTGCATTTAGAAATACAAACTCATACGACAAAATCGGCTTTGGCCTTTAACAGACATGTAGCAGTTCTTTAGCAGTTGTCCAAGAGTCCAAATAATCCAAGTAGCCCTTATATTGAGACAGAGTTTGATCAATTATTAAAATCAGGTTCGACCATGACCAATGGGCCAACAATCTCTCTTATTTGGATAATTGACAAACCTTGACTAATATAACATCTTGATCTTTTAGATTTGAAAACAATCAAAGTATTGTACTGTACTGTGTCCTGAAAAATAATTCATGTATCCTACAAAAGATATTAGATCCTATTTCTCCCCCGTTGTCACTTAGCAAAATAATTACAAAGAAAGAAGCTCCCCTGCATTTCATGCATAAGGAACAAGCGTGAAGAAATACAGAAAAATATGGATAAACAAATATTTCACAGGCAGTTTATATGTTGAAGCATAAAAAATAGTGCTATAACAAGAAATGAGGAATAATACTAAGCTGAAAAATAGAAACATGCTAAGAAAAACATAAAAATGTTCAAAGTACATTAACTCAGCTAACACAGTCTCAGTGCAAATAAAAAGATAAAAGTACTAAATGATATCTTGGAATGTCGGAGCATTTCCAAGTAAACATAGACATAATAAAGTCTTATTAAATGACATCTAGACAAAATACATCACGTCTAGATCACATATCATCTAAGTCATCATCGTCAGCAGTGCCAATAGTGCCACCATGTCCGGATGGACCAGTTCCAGAAATGCCAGCTCCAGAAGGGTGTAGAGTAGCACCAGAACTACGGCACCAATCATATGCGTTACCGGATTGAAAGAAAGTATGTACCACCTCATCCTCATAGCGGTATCCCGAAACAGCTGGATCTCTAGGAAGAGAACTGACAGAATGTCCAGCCTGAACAAAACGAAGGTCGACAAAAGAGTTGGTAAGAGCCTGAAACCGACTCATATTACGAAACTCGCATTTCCTAGAAGTGTCAGTGATAAACATTCATAGATCCGAGAGATGCTGATGGATACCCTCAAATGACATAAGATAATCCTGAGGAGGTGGAGCAAGAGCAGTAGGAGGAGCAGAAGGAGCGACTGTACTGCGACGTGACAGCTGAAGATATTTGGCTCAGACTCAAGAGCACAAGTGGATAAGTCAATATCGAAACGCTGGAAGATGAGAGGGATAATCATCACATAAGAGAGGTTGCGATCTTTCGCGATAACAACCCATCATCTGAATGATAGTTTTGGGAACAGAAAATGGAATCCCATTACGAAGGTGATAAAGGGCAAATAATTCAAGTGTTGTTACATCATCTTTTGAAGTAGATTTGGGTAAAATGGTGGAGTAGATGATGAGGTGCAGCTCATAGGTGAATAAGTTCAAGTTAGCAGCCTTGAACTTACCAGAATGAACACGACCAGGAGAATAAAGTTTGTTCTTGAAACTGCTTAGAGTCGTGCTTGCGGGGAAATCAAATTCAGTGATATCATCAAGCGGGGCACCTTCGTTAAGAACACCAAGGATTTCTGCTAAAAGGACATCATTGAACTCGATATTGATTCTACAGACACGAGTTCTAACATAAAACGTGTCCAATATGAAGTTGTAATAAACAGTCTAATGGCATTAGTGGTGTAACACCCCAGTCCCAAAATACGTAGGACTAGGAACGTAGACATGCCAGCTGTATTCAGACGAAGTATACTCCAATATATGGAAGCCTCGTATAAATACATAAGTTGTAAAATGCAGTAGAACCATAACTAATCTCATCCACACAATTAAAAGAATAAAAATATTATATAATGATAATGAATTGTCTTGATACAATATGTTGGGCGGAGACAAATCCACTACCAACAAGTAAAAGAAAAATACATAAGAAAAGATATGAATTTGGCGAGCGAAGCGAAGACGATCCAAATGCAATCATCCTCGAAGAAATAGCGAAGATCACGGCTAGAGCTAGAACACCTGCGAAAGACAGTAGCACACACCTAGAGAGATAACCAGGTCCTCAGAGGGACGTAACAGGACATATAATATCATGCCATATAAACTGAATAAATATTGCTCAAATAAATAAGTAAATCGAATTATAACATGGTCCAATACGCATCTACTGAACGAGCGTACTATCCCCCCAACCAAACAAGGACAGGAGATGGTAAACTAATTCACGTCAACGTATCTTTCCATGCTATGAATCCAATATGGTATCCGGACCCCAACAAGGTTCAATACCTTCTTATCGAAGTAGTAAGTCACACCTACAACCAAACAAGGACAAGATGTGACGAACTAATTCGCGACAAGTTATTGTTCCAAGCCACGGTCAGATACAAGTACCCAAACCAAAAGTACTCGTACCTAACGGATAAAGGTGCCTACCGTTCTAAGTGAAATATAGTTAAGAATAATCCTTCCTACGTATGGGCCCTGGCTGAATAGGATCGGCATAGTCCCCCTTGGGCACCAGAGGCCCCATCAGTAAGAGCATGACGTTCCGTAGAATCGTCAGTGGCCGTCAGTAATCATGGGTCATCAATCCCGTATCTCCAGCGGAGAGTCCGGGTCACAAGGAAAGTGCATCGAAGCCCATACGCGAAGGAATTGTCCTCCCCGCCCAATGCCTACTGTGTTGTATCCACAACACAAACTACTATAACCGCTAAGTCAAACTAGCATGTAATCTCTATTAGCGGTTATTCCTATCGTACGGCTTGTACGTACTGGTGGCCAGCCAATCACGCACTTCCGTGTTCTACATGTGACACACAACTTCGTGGTACAACGTGTCAAGGCCAATGAATGCAACACACAAGGTGATCCCTTAAATCTAGGTTTAATGTGAGAAAAATAATATATAGCAGGAAATATAAATAAACAGTAAGTTCTAACAGGTTATGCCATGTATCACAGTTTATTTTGCATAAAGAAAATAAATAATGCATGAAATATGAGCTAAAATAATTAAACAGCAAATGGTAAGGTGTCTTGCCTGAGGTCCTTGCTGGTGAAACCGACAATCCCGTTGGGTACAGAATAGTCACAGGGCTACACAAAATAACTCAGACGATGTGACAAACTTCTAAAATAAAAACCAAAAATAAAATATTCTGGAAAATTTTTGGGAAAAATATATGATATGTATTTTTCTGTCAGTATTCCGAAACTTCAAACGGATCGTGATTCTGATTCCTGGTTCTCCCAGAATCTTAAAAACACTAAAACGTATCAGATTTCGGACTACTGACACTCCACAAATTTTCCAGAAAATTAAGTTTCGAATTTATGAAAATAAATTTACATTCAGAAAATATACCTCAATACGATTCCAACAAAAAAAATGGAGGTCAAAAGGAGTCCGGAGTTGGGAGTTATGGTCATTCGAAGTTGCTACAACCTTTAAAAATTAAGGCTGAATTTATGACGAAAAAAGAATTTTTTTTGACAAGGATGGTTTGAAAGATGATTTGTGGTGAAAATAATATGGAGGAGTACCTGCCTATTTATAGGATGTGGGAATTTCCAATTAGATAAGAATTAGGATTCCTTTAAACCCAATTTAGATATTTCTTAATTTAATTTAAAAGCAATCAAATCCAAATCCAAATCCAAATCCAAATCTAATTTATATCAAATCAAATCAAATTCTCTTAGTTTAAAATCGAATCAATTAAATCCAATTTAAATCTATTTAAATTTTTAGCTCAAAATCAAATGGGATAAATAAATTTCGAATATTTAACTATTTAAATAAATCCAAAAATCAAATCAAGATTTAAATGGCCACCATAACTTCCAAATATATTTTTCAAAATACCAATAATAATAATTTCAAAAATAATAAATATTTTTAAATATCTTTTTAAATAATAAAATATTTATTAATAAATCTCAAAAATTATATTTTTATTTAAAATAGACTAATAAATAATTACGAAATATATGTATGCACGAATAATGCATACATGATTATGCTTTTCCTAGTATACAATGAAATATTATTTATGATTAATAACTGCTAAAAATAAAAAGGCTTTTTATAGCAAGAATAATAATTATATAATATTTTGAAAGTGTATAATAAAATAGAAAAATATTTTTCTAAAATATGTATGCTCGCACATATTCGCACTTGACGAGCAACTACGAAAAATAAAATTTCGTGCGCGACGTACAATACGACTATGCGACGTACAATACAAAATTTTTAAATCAATACCAAATTTAATATATATAAAAAATATAGTAGAAATTTAGGGGTTTTACATCCTACCCAACTTAAAAGAATTTCGTCCTCGAAATTAAGAATTAGGAGGGGGTGAGAAGGCACAACGGTAGATAGTAGGGTTTAAGGAAGTTTATATGGTCGTAGTCTAGGTTGAGGGTATGATTAAGAGACGATTGTAATAAGTCTTAAATTCAAGTGATTAGAAAGTCAAGATTGTAAATTTAGTGACGAGGGAAAAGTCGAGTAGTTCAAGACAAAGACATGGTTACATTGGGTGGTAATGGTCATGGTGATAGGACAGTTAAAGGAGTTTTAGTACGACGCTTTCGTCCTTCTAAAATAGGTGAAGGCGAACGCAATATAGAGTTCGAAGGAGGCGTTGTCGAATACGAATACGTGGTTCAAAGGCGACCGAATAATTTAAAAGGAGTTGTCAAGGCAGTCGTGGATGGGACTCTAGAGGACAAGTTTAGCTATGTCCCCATCCACGTAGGATAATATGTGATAAGCGAACCAAAGTGCAATAGGTTGATCAGACCATCATACACCGGTTCTGATTAGACAATATGTTAGTGGGTGCACCCAATAAAATATGTCATGATCAAGCTTGATAACGAAATAAGCTTGCAAAACTGAAGCTACGTTAGCAGAGCGAGATAGTCAAAATATGAGCAAGGGAGGTACTGATGAAGGAAATTTTAAATAGTCCCAGATCTTTTAAGATCAAGGCTCGCCCAAAGTTTGGGCCTATACAGTTGTCTTGGTTGACTAGCTAAGTTAGGGTCCTCTGAACTTATAGGCTAAGCAAACTTATTCACATGGGTCACAAGGACAAAGGTTTTGTTGGGCCGTAAGGTATTCTACCCAACTTACAAGAGTTAAACTAGTAATGGGATGAGACAATGGGTTAAGCAATCAAAATAAAGCATAAATTTAAGCATTTAAGGAACTAAGTAGAACAAAATTCACCTATCGGGTTAAGGGATTGAGTCAAGGTTGGATCTCTTAATTGAAGTCGGAAAGTATTTGGTGTCATGGTAGAGGTTATAGTTTGACTATTTTGACCAGAAGGTCCTATCATGAAAATATTGTACAAGGAGACGTATTTTAGTGGGACATGATACATCTACATGAAGGTGGACTTGTCTAGGTCTTACATATAAAATTTGTTGGAAGGAAAAGTGTAGTGTTATACTCCAAATATACAAGTCACGGTAGGGGACGCCAAAAGATCAAAAATAGAAAGTGGGAGTTCACGAGGTGATAATTAATGCACAAAATAAAGAAGATCAAGTTAAAGCATAAAATAAAATTAATTAAAGAATCCAGTAAAAATAATTTAGGAACACAATTCCGGAGAGAAGATAGTCTCCTAGATGAATACAGTTAAGGAACCATTAAATCATTATTCAGATTGCAAGCGGGTAGAAGGTCGCAATTATAAGATCTAGAATTGAAGGAAGGTCGAGTAAGCCGAGGTGGAAATACAGTCACACAGCTGGGTAGATGACTAACCACACTTGTGTATATACTACTATCATGGTCATGGGTGACATGGCAATTAGTGTGGAATACTCAGTAGGGTTATCTTGGGGCCTACAATTAAAATTTAACTCAAGTTCCTCCAAAAGTTTCAAAAATAAACTTTCAAAAATAAATCGCCAAAAATTGTATTCACTGCAAGTCGTTCAATTTTATCATAAAAATTTAAATCACTCTCATAAATCTCAAAGCAAAATTTTATCACGTTACTACTAACCTTTTCCAAAATTAACGTTTAAATTCAACTATTTAACTCAAGAGTTCATAATTTACGAATCCATAAAAATTTCACAATCAATCAAAAATTTAACACTCTAAAATTTTCTAAAAACTAATAATAAAACTCTTAGCATATTAAAAGCAATCTCAAAAAAAAATTAAGCTCAATGCTCTAATCAATTGTAACTTCTATTTATGCTATGTTATTCCAACAAACTCACAACTTTTAAATGGTAACTTCCTTTAATCAATCAAAATAACTTTCCATCACATCCTTCGAAATTTTTCAAAAAAAAAATTTAATATTAGCAAATCCACATTAAACTAAATTTTCAAATAATCTTATCAGTCAAAATCTTTTTTTTTTACCAAAAATCTAAATAGATTTACAAATCCTCAATCATAGGACACAATTTAAAATAAAGAAAAATTCTCAAAAATCGGTTTCATAACTTTCAAATATTTTAAACCAAAATTCACCGTCATTACTTCCCCTTAAAATTTAAAATTTTATAAGCACGAAAACCGCAAGTTGTACAACTCCGTTTAAATAATTCCTACGACCATTTTTAAAAGCTAAGATCATTTTCAAACCAAATCTATAACTGTTCAAGGTGCATAACTATAATACAATAAATCATGAACATTAAAACTCGAAAATCAAATAAATTTTATATTTGTTCAAAGATGTATATCTATCACCCAAACTCATAAATATCACAACTCGAAAAGCAATCAATTTTATACTTGTACAAGGATGTATAACTATAATCCAATAAATCATAAATATCAAATATTTGAAAATCAATCAATTTTTTAAACCAAGTATGAAATTCTATAAATCCTCTGGTGTTTACTATTTAGAAATCTCAAGGTTAAAACTTTCCGTGGTAATATCCTACTTTACAAATTACTAATCATTAAATCACACTAAAAAAATCCTTTAACTCAATTAGAGTCTTAAATGTATTCCAATTGCCAATATAACCATTCTAGCCATGTGTTTGACCTATGAGCATATACTAGTGTAGTCATCTTCCTAGTTGACACTAAGCACGAAAATAAGAATCAACGGTAGAAAGGAATCAAGCAAGATGCAATTCAAGAAAGTCGAACGAGAGTTCGAAATTTGAAGCCAAAGGAAGAGGTCAAGCTGTATGGATGAGATTCCTATAATTCTAATCCTATGTTGCAGGTTCACATCGGTACAGTAACGTAACCGAAGTGACAAACTCGACCTGTATGGGCCACCACAAAAATATGTAACGCTCCAGTCCCAAAATACGTAGGACTAGAAACGTAGACATGCCAGCTGTATTCATACGAAGTATACTCCAATATATGGAAGCCTCGTATAAATATATAAGCTGTAAAATACAGTAGAACCATAACTAATCTCATCCACACAATTAAAAGAATAAAAATATCATATAATGATAATGAATTGTCTTGATACAATATGTTGGGCGGAGACAAATCTACTACCAACAAGTAAAAGGAAAATACATAAGAAAAGATATAAATTTGGCGAGCGAAGCGAAGACGATCCAAATGCAATCATCCTCGAAGAAATAGCAAAGATCACGGCTAGAGCTAGAACACCTGTGAAAGACAATAGCACACACCTGGAGAGATAACCAGGTCCTCAGAGGGACGTAACAAGACACATAATATCATGCCATATAAACTGAATAAATATTGCTCAAATAAATAAGTAAATCGAATTATAACATGGTCCAATACGCACCTACTGAACGAGCGTACCATCCTCCCAACCAAACAAGGATAGGAGATGGTAAACTAATTCACGGCAACGTTTCTTTCCATGCTATGAATCTATTATGGTATCCGGACCCCAACAAGGTTCAATACCTTCTCATCGAAGTAGTAAGTCACACCTACAACCAAACAAGGACAAGATGTGACGAACTAATCCGCAATAAGTTATTATTCCAAGCCACGGTCAGATACAAGTACCCAAACCAAAAGTACTCGTACCTAACGGATAAAGGTGCCTACCGTTCTAAGTGAAATGTAGTTAAGAATAATCCTTCCTACGCATGGGTCCTGGCTGAATAGGATCGGCATAGTCCCTCTTGGGCACCAGAGGCCCCATCAGTAAGAGTATGACGTTCCGCAAAATCATCAGTGGCCGTCAGTAATCATGGGTCATCAACCCCGTATCTCCAGCGGAGAGTCCGGGTCACAAGGGAAGTGCATCGAAGTCCATACGCTAAGGAATTGTCCTCCCCGCTCAATGCCTACTGTGTTGTATCCACAACACAAACCACTATAACCGCTAAGTCAAACTAGCATGCAATCTCTATTAGCGGTTATTCCTATCGCACGGCTTGTACGTACTGGTGGCCAGCCAATCACGCACTTTCGTGTTCTACATGCGACACACAACTTCGTGGTACAACATGTCAAGACCAATGAATGCAACACACAAGGTGGTCCCTTAAATCTAGGTTTAATGTGAGAAAAATAATACATAGCAGGAAATATAAATGAATAGTAAGTTCTAAAAGGTTATGCCATGTATCACAGTTTATTTTGCATAAAGAAAATAAATAATGCATAAAATATGAGCTAAAATAATTAAACAGCAAATGGCAAGGTGTCTTGCCTGAGGTCCTTGCTGGTGAAACCGACAATCCCGTTGGGTACAGAATAGTCACAGGGCTACACAAAATAACTCAAACGATGTGACAAACTTGTAAAATAAAACCAAATATAAAATATTCTGGAAAATTTTTGCGAAAAATATATGATATGTATTTTTCTGTCAGTATTCCGAAACTTCAAACGGATCGTGATTCTGATTCCTGGTTCTCCCAGAATCTCAAAAACACTAAAACGTGTCAGATTTCGGACCACTGACACTCCACAAATTTTCCAGAAAATTAAGTTCCAAATTTATGAAAATAAAATTTACATTCAGAAAATATACCTCAATACGATTCCAACAAAAAAACTGAAGGTCAAAAGGAGTCCGGAGTTGGGAGTTATGGTCATTCGAAGTTGCTACAACCTTTGAAAATTGAGGCCGAATTTATGACGAAAAAAGAGAGAAATTTTGACAAGGATGGTTTGAAAGATAATTTGTGGTGAAAATAATATGGAGGAGTACCTGCCTATTTATAGGATGTGGAAATTTCCAATTAGATAAGAATTAGGATTCCTTTAAACCCAATTTAGATATTTTCTAATTTAATTTAAAAGCAATCAAATCCAAATCCAAATCCAAATCCAAATCTAATTTATATCAAATCAAATCAAATTCTCTTAGTTTAAAATCAAATCAATTAAATCTAATTTAAATCTATTTAAATTTTTAGCTTAAAATCAAATGGGATAAATAAATTTCGAATATTTAACTATTTAAATAAATTCAAAAATCAAATCAAGATTTAAATGGCCACCATAACTTCTAAATATATTTTTCAAAATACCAATAATAATAATTTCAAAAATAATAAATATTTTTAAATATCTTTTTAAATAATAAAATATTTATTAATAAATCTCGAAAATTATATTTTTATTTAAAATAGACTAATAAATAATTACGAAATATATGTATGCACGAATAATGCATACATGATTATGCTTTTCCTAGTATACAATGAAATATTATTTATGATTAATAACTGCTAAAAATAAAAAAGGCTTTTTATAGCAAGAATAATAATTATATAATATTTTGAAAGTGTATAATAAAATAGAAAAATATTTTTCTAAAATATGTACGCTCGTACATATTCGCACTTGGCGAGCAACTACGAAAAATAAAATTTCGTGCACGACGTACAATACGACTATGCGACATACAATACAAATTTTTTAAATCAGTACCAAATTTAATATATATAAAAAAATATAGTAGAAATTTAGGGGTTTTACAAGTGGCGATAGAAATTTTTTTGGTGAAAAGTCTGTGTAACCCTAATGCCTCAAACAATAGACGATGTTCAGGATATACAGTCCATTTTATCGGGGCTCTGGTGCATATGTTACACATCGTAAAATCCGCGTACCATAGTAAAGATTGATCATGAGTTTCAAAGTAGAACTCATTATACGCACCGTCGGCCGATTGGACCAGGGATTTGAAGACGAAGCCTCTTCACTGGCTTGGGTCTTCTTCCTCTTGGAGAGATTGAAATGCATAGGCATTGTGTCCCAAAAAGAATGAAAATATAATGAATTGAAAGAGAGGGAAGGAGAAGTTTATACCCTCCAAGATTGAAGTATGTGGCAGAGGACGAGAATCTCCGCACGAATCCAAAGTTTGGATGGAAATCTCTAAGTAGATTGGGAGCAAAATCTTGGAGAAAAACTAGGGTTTGAAGGGACTCTCGGGCGACAGCTGCTGTGATAGAGGAGTTTTGGAGAAGATGAGAATAAGGGGGTCTCGGGTTCTGACTAAAAAAATATACACCACTAACCGAACTCTGGCCGAACTCTGATCGAATTCTGGCCGAGTTCGCCTAGGGTTATGTGGATGTAATTTTCAAATAGAAAATTTTCAGGCCACTTTCTTTGTATCAACTCTTTTCAATTATTTAATTCCAAGTTTAGTTATTTTAAATTTCAATTAATATAATTAATGTTATTTTACAAATTATATTTTGTTACATAGCGACTGTTTCAGATTAGCTGTAGGGGTACTATTCCAGCTAACGGGAGTTCACTGAAGAACAATTAAATACCGCTTCGCTTCGAGCGTAGTCATGGTGATAGACAGACCCTTTGTAGGCTTGTCTCAAAAACAGTTTTTGAGTATTGAAAGATAATCGATAAACAAAATTAATTAATATTATTGATATCTAAAATTTTTAATTCTTGACGTAAATAATTGAAACGATCTACCGCTAATGATTTTGTAAAGATATCAGATAGTTGATTCTCAGTGTCTACATATACAAGGTTTATATCTCCATTTTGTTGACGATCTCTAAGAACATGATATCGAATCGCAATATGCTTAGTGCGAGAGTGACATACTGGATTCTTAGTCAAATTCATAGTACCAGTATTGTCACAAAAATGGGTATGTGTGTGTATAGTAAACCAAAGTCTTCTAGGGTTTGCTTCATCCACCAAATTTGTGCACAACAAGCTCCTGTGGGAATATATTCAGCCTCAGTCGTTGATAATGCGATAGAATTTTGTTTCTTGCTAAAACAAGAGACTAGAGCCTTACATAGAAAATAACATGTGCTGCTGGTACTTTTTATATCCACTTTGCATCTAGCAAAAACAACATCCGAGTAACCGGTTAGGTCAAACGACGTAGTTTTGGGATACCATAAGCCGACAGAAGAAATGTCTTTAAGGTATTGGAAGATACACTTAACCGCGCATAAATGTGATTCCTTAGGGTTAGCTTGAAAACGTGCACACAAGCAAATGCTAAACATTATATCTGGACGACTAGCAGTTAAATAAAGTAAACTACCAATCATACCTCGATACTTACTTGTGTCAATCGGTTTGCATTGTTCATCAATATCAAGCTTAGTCGAAGTTGCCATTGGTGTGCCAAGTGGTTTGACTTCTTCCAGATCGAACTTCTTTAATAGATCTTCTATGTACTTGGCTTGATTAATAAACGTCCCATTGTTGGTTTATTTGATTTGCAGTCCGAGGAAGAATTTCAGTTCTCCTATCATGCTCATCTCAAACTCATTCTGTATATACTTTGAAAATTCTTGACAGAGAGATTCATCAGTAGATCCAAAAATGATATCATCTACATAAATTTGAATTAGAAGAAGATTTCCATTAAAAGATTTTATAAACAGTGTAGTATCAACCTTGCCTTTTGTAAAACCATTGTCAAGTAGAAAAGAGCTTAGACGATCATACCAAGCACGAGGGACTTGTTTCAAATCGTATAAGGCTTTCTTCAACTTGAAAACATAATTAGGGTTTTTGAAATCAGTAAAATCTGGAGGTTGAGCTACATAAACTTCTTCTTTTATAAAAATGTTCAAAAATGCACTCTTGACATCCATTTAAAATAATTTAAATTATGAAAACATGCAAATGTACAAGCATGCGAATGGATTCTTATCTCGCAACTGGGCATATATTTCATCGTAGTCAATACCTTCTTCTTGATTGTATCCTTGAGCTACGAATCAAGCCTTATTACGAGTCATTAAACCATGCTTATTCAGTTTATTTCAGAATACCCAGCGGGTGCCAATGACCGGATGATCAATGGGCTTGGAAACAAGTTCCCAAACTTGATTTCATTCAAATTGGTTCAATTTCTCTTGCATAGCATCTAACCAAAAACTATCGCTACATGCTTCTTCAATAGTTTTGGGTTCAAGATGTAAAATAAATGCAACACAGGAAGCTATATCTTTACTGGAGGAACGGGTACTTACACCCTTGGTAATCTCACCTATTACCAAGTCCTTAGGAAGGTCTGCCAAAAATCTCATTTCTTTTGGCACATCCTCAGGATTGCTGGTTCTGGCTTCTGGTTATGTACGTGATCTTCCTGGAGGATCAGCTAGTGCTTTGCATGAAGGTTCTGTAGGTGCTGTACTTGGTGTACTTATGTTTTCATCATCATCATCGACTGAATGTTGATTTAGTTCGTCAAATGTAACATTCATCGATTCTTCGATGATCATGGTTCTCTTGTTGAAGACTCTGTACCTTTTGCTCTTTGCCGCATAACCTAAAAAGATACCTTCATTGGCCTTTTCATCAAACTTTTCCAGACTGTCTTTAGTATAAAGAATAAAGTTTTTATAACCAAATATTTTGAAATATGAAACAGTGGGTGTTCTATCAAACCATAGCTCATAGGGAGTCTTCTTCGATATAGGTCGTATTAGAACCATATTGAGAACATATCAAGCTGCGTTGACAACTTCAGTGCAAAAGTATTTTGGTAGACTAAACTGGTTTAACATTACTCTAGCCATTTCGGTTAGAGTCCTGTTCTTATGTTCCATAACTCCATTTTGTTGTAGAGTCCTAGGGTAAGAGAACTCATGCAGATAACCGTGTGTGTCACAAAATTGCTTGAACTCTACATTCTCAAATTTGTCGCCATGATCGCTTTGAATACGAGTGATCATGAAACCTTTCTTATTTTGAACTTTCTTATAAAAGGTGACGAATTCTGACAATGCATCATTCTTGCATGAAAGAAAATATATCCACGTGTATCTAGAAAAATCATCTACTATTACAAAAGCATATAACTTACCACCTAGGCTAGCAATTCTACTAGGTCCAAATAAATTCATATATAGTAATTATCGAGGTCTAGTGGTACTTACAGCGTTCTTGGACTTAAATGCGGATCGGGTAGCTTTGTTCTTTTCACATTCACTACATACTGTATCCTTCTTGAAAGAATTGTCCGGTAAGCCTCGTACTAGCTTCTTTGTGGATAACCTTAAAATTGTGTTCATATTTGCATGACTGAGTCTCATATGCTATAGTTGACTCTCACCACTCTTGGCCATTAAGCATCTACCTGCTTTGTTAGCATCTTCTAACAAATAGAAAACATATATATTGTCTTTCCTGATACCTTTAAAGATAGTACTACCAGTTGAGCTATCAACTATAGTACACTTGTCTTTGACGAAGTTAATACCATAACCATGATCAGCTAAATGGCTTATGCCGAGTAGATTATGTTTTAACTCGGTAACTAGATAGACATCTTTAATCACAGGGTAGGGGGCCTTATCAATATTGTCGATACCAATTATGTACCTTTTAAGATTATTACCGAAGGAAATGTATCCTTCTTTCTTCTTTGATAGTGTTGCGAATAATGAAGCACCATCGGTCATGTGCCATGAGCAACCGCTGTCGAGGATCCATTTGCTTCTAGCATATAAAGGGTGTTTTACCTACAAAAGAATTTGCAGATGAAAACTTTGGTACCCATTTCTTGTAGGGTCCTGGAATAGTAGTTTTCGGTATCCATGCACAAATCTTTAAATCAACAAGCTTTCTAACTCTACATACAGAAGAGATATGACCAATGGTGCCACAATAGCGACATCTAGCATGTTGAGTGTTGAATGCAGTGTGTTGTGTATGATCAGTAGGTCTTGGTTTTCTAGTATAAAAGAATGCATGCATATTAGTCTTCTTGGGCAATGGTTTGGTTTGGTCTGACATTATTGGGTTTGACAGTGTTTCGATGTTTCGGTAAGTAATACGTGTTAGGATAGGAAGCAGCTAGCTCAGGCTATTTTCCTAACCTAATTTCTAATATTTTGGAAGTGCCATACAATGCAGTATAATCAGCAGTAAGTGTATCATTCCTGATAAGTTCTTGCTGAAGACTCTTTTTCTCTTTGAGCAGATCTTCTTCTAATTGGGTGATGGTCTTGTCTTTCTTTTCGAAAAGTCTTGTAGTTTCGTGTAGTAACAGCTTAACAGAAGAAAGCTTACCTACCTCACTAGAATTATCACTACTTCTAACCTCAGCTAGTAGGTCGGTAAGTCTTCCTATTTCACCTTTGTACTCTTTGAGTACCTTTTCAGAGTTTTGGTATTTACTATGTAGTCTTCTGTAATCCCCTAAGAGGTCAGTGAAGGCTTTACCTAATTGCTCAAAAGTAAAATCATCATAAGTATCAAATAGAAGGTTAGTGGTTACCTGATCGTAAGCCATCAAGCACACATTTGCAGCATCATCTGACTGTTCATCTTCTGAGTTGCTGGCTTCACTTTCATGCTATATGCTTGTATTGACATACCTTCTGGATGCAGATTTCTTCAGGTAGCCCTTGTCGTATTTGTTGCTTTTCCTGGTTGATGATAATGCTGTTGGACAGTCCTTCTTCTTACAGTCATAGCAAATAGGATCTTTTTCGTTGTTGCTGTTGTAGTCCTTTATTCTTTTATTGAATCTTATGAACTTCTTAAATTTTCTTACCATGAGAGCTTGATCTTCAGAGTCAGAGTCACTGTCGTCGAAATTATCTTTGACAGTTCTTCTATGTTGAGCCTTGAAAGCGATCAACTTTACTGACTTCTCCTTTGGTGCAACATCTTCAAACTCTTGAAGTTCCAGCTCGTGAGTGAGTAGCTTACCATGAGTATTTCAAGAGACATTATTGAGAGGTCGTTCCCTTCAATAATTGCTATAGCCTTTGGAATCCAATTCTTCGTGAGAGCTCGTAGAAGTTTGCGAATATTCTCATGGTTACTGTACTCTTTGCCTAATGATGACAAAGGATTTACAATATCCAGGAATCTCATAAATATCTGAGTGACAGATTCGTTTGGCTTCATCTTGAATGCCTCATACTCCTGAGTAAATCTGCAGATCTTTGACTCCTTGACTTGTGTCGTTCTTTCGAGAAGTTTCCATACTTTATTTGATGTTGTGCACGTAGACACCCTGTTAAATTCAGTCATGTCTAAAGCACAAAATAAAATATTAATAGCACGTGCATCAAGACTGGCCTTTTTCTTTTCATCCTCACTATACCTATCATGGGGGTTTTCAACCAATACAGCTTCAATAAGAATATGATGAGGCTTTTTATAGCCATCAAATTTTCAACCAATACATCTTCAATAAGAATACGATGAGAGTTTTTATAGCCATCAATAACAATAAACTATAAGGCAAAATCTAGAGATTTTAAGAAGAAACTCATCCGTATTTTCCAATATGTGTAATTTGTACCGTCAAACAACGGAGGTCTATTTGTGGCTTGGCCTTCACTTATGAACTTCACAATTGCCATGTGTTATATTGTGATCTATGTAACAGCTAAAATAATAAGAATATAATTCCAATGTTACCTTTCTTTACCTGTATAACCCGCTCTGATACCAATTGTAGGAATGAATCGTAAAACGCAATACTCTAGGGGGATGAATAGAGTAGGCAGCGGAATATAGCTAATTAAAAAGTTAGCAACAAGATCACAAAGATTGTATATATCACAAGTAAATAAATGTAAAGGCAGAGATCAAAAATCAAACGCAAAGACGGTGATGTATACTGGTTTTCCTCTTATGAGGACTATTCCAGTCGGAAGAACTTTAGCTTCCAGTTGAATCCACTATTGAAAAATACTGCAAGTTTTCATACGAAGTTCTTGCAACTTCTACAACATGAGCTTTGATACGAAGTACTCGACCAACTTCAATTGTGAAGTGTCTTTATTTAATCAAGGATCTGATTACAATCACTATGAAGCTTCTAGACCGTACTGCACTGGAAAATTGACTAGAGGATTGTTACTGGCTTGGGATTTGAAAATGAAAGCTTTAGAACACTTTGGAAGACGTTTAAGCTTAGAGAGAAGAGATGAGAAAGTGAATGAGTGAGTTGAAATGATTGAAATTCTTCTCTATTTATAGGTTGTCCAAAGTCAGAATTCTGGCAGAATTCGGGCAGAGTTCTATGAGAGAATCTTGGCAAATAGTTATTGCATCCGTAACTGCAGGAAGATAAAGTTCAAAAATCAAACGTACACTAGGCGAATTCTGCTCTATTGATTTTTAAATTTTTGGCCATTTTTGAAAACAGTTTTTGGTTTTTGGCTGTTAGAAAAAAGTTTAAGCAGTTAGAAGCTTTTTTAAAATGGGCTGTTTTTCAAAACATAGAATATTTTGGAAACGTTTTTGGGGTAGCCTATTTACTAGTACGTCTCGGTGTACAAATTATTCCTAGACTCAATAAATATGAAAATTATATTGCATATAGAAATACAGAATCATACAACAAAATTGGCTTCGGTCTTGAACAGATAGGTAGCAGTTCTTTGGCAGTTGTCCAAGAGTCCAAATAATCCAAGTAGCTCTTATATCGAGACAGAGTTTGATCATTTATTAAAATCAGGTTTGACCACGACCAATAGGCCAACATTATGTACTTCATATAACGACGACGGAAGAGCGAGATGATAGGACACATCGTCTACTCGCTCGAGAATATCAAACGACCTGATATACCTAGGACTAAGCTTTTCTTGCACGCCGAATCGAATGACGCTACGGGTAGGCGAGATCCTAAGGAATACATGGTTGCTGATAGAAAATCCAAGAGGACGCCGATGAGAATCTTTCTAATGACGCTAACAATCTTGTGCAACTCGAAGATGAACTTTAACCTGTCTAACCACCTCGATAGTCTGAGTGACCATTTCTGGACCAAGCATCTGCCTCTCGGCTATATCGTCCCAGGCTAAAGGTGATATGCAGTTCTTGCCATACATGCCTCAAATGGTGCCATCAGGATACTGGCTTGCAAACTGTTATTGTAGGAGAACTCTACTAGATATAACCGATCTTTCCACGAACCACCGAAGTCAAGTGTACAGGATCGTAACATACCCTCAATAGTTGGAATCATGCGTTCTGACTGACCATTTGTCTGCGGATGATAAGCTGAACTATTGAAGACTCTGCCAAAAGTGTGATATAAATCTCGAATCTCTGTCTGATGTGATACTAATTGGAACTCCATGCAATCTGATTATCTGCCTGAGGTACATCTCTACAAGCTGTTCCGTCGACTGATCAATTCTGAAAGGGAGAAAATGAGCTACTTTTGTGAGCCGGTCAACTATAATCTATTTTGCATCTCTTCTAGATGAAGATTTAGGTAACCCAGCCATAAAATCCATGGTAATGTGTTCCCATTTCGATTTCGAGATCGATAAAGGTTGAAGAAGTCCAGCTGGTCTCTGATCTTTAGGCTTGACTTGCTGGCAAACTAAACAATGAGAGACAAACTGAGCTATCTCTTTTTTCATGCCATTCCACCAGAAATGTTGACGAATATCACGATACATCGTTATGCTACCGGGATGGATTAAATACTACGAACGGTGAACCTTTGCCATGTTCTCTTGCCTGCTGTCACCACTGGATACATAAAGACGCCTTTCATGTCGGAGTATGCCGTCTTTATGAATGCATAACTCTACTTTTTGTCCTACTTTACATTCTGTCCTAAGCCGCTGAAGCTTGGAATCCATTGATTGAGCTATATTGATTTTCTCGACTATGCTGGGCTGAACTTGCATACTGGTCATCAATGTCACGTTGGTAAGAAGAACTATCTCTATTCTTATTTTTTGAAGATCTGCTAATAACTCAGATTGTTCTGTTAAAAAATAAGCTCCTGCTCTTCTACTCAACGCATCCGCAACTACGTTGGCCTTCCAGGATGATACTGCAGGTTGATGTCATAATCTACTAATAACTCTAGCCATATTCTCTGACGCATGTTAAGATCCTTCTGGGTAAATACATACTTGAGACTCTTGTGGTCGGTGAAAATTTCTACCCGATCTCCATACAAGTAATGCCTCCAAAGCTTGAGTACGAAAACCACCGCTGCTAACTCCAAGTCATGTGTTAGATAATTCTTTTCATGATCATGAAGCTGACATGACTCATAAGCTACTACCTTGCCATGCTGTATTAGGACACATCCTAACCCTCTGCCGAAAGCGTCACAATAAACTGAAAATTCTCCAGTCCCATCTGGAAGCGTGAGAATAGGTGCCTTCATCAATCCTTGCTTCAACTTCTCGAATAAAATCTGACATTCTGCTATCCAAGTAAACTGCACATTCTTGCATGTCAACTGCGTCAAGGGCATTAAAATTCGAGCAAATTCTGATACAAATTGTTGGTAATAGCCCATCAATCCTAGAAAATTGCGAATTTCTACGACGGTGCTCGGTACTGGTCATGTCTCTACAACCACTATCTTCTGGGGATCCACTTCCACTCTACCTCTGGTGATGATGTGACCTAAGTACGAAATACAATCAAGCCAAAATTCGTACTTGTTGAACTTCGCGTACAACTGGGGCTCTCTGAGAATATGAACAACTACTCGGAGATGCCGCTCATGCTCTGCTTCACTCTTGCTATAGACTAAGATGTTGTCTATAAACTATCATGAACTGATCCAAATAGGGCATGAATATGCGATTCATGAGATCCATAAATACTGTTGGCCCATTAGTCGCTCCGAATGACATAACGAGAAACTCTCAATGTCTATATCTTGATCTGAATGTCATCTTCGGGATGTCTTGCTCTCTGACTCTGATCAGATGGTACCCGACCGTTAGTCAATCTTTGAGAACACTGCCGCTCCACTGAGTTTATCGAATAAATCATCTATCCTTGGCAGAGAATATCTGTTCTTGATTGTTACATAATTCAATGTATAATAATCAACACATAATCTTGAAGTACCATCCTTCTTCTTCACAAGAAGCATCGGGGATCCCCAATGTGATCCAATAGCACAAATAAATCCCTTAGTTCTGAGTTCTTCAATTATGTTGTACAGGATCTCCAATTCTAATGGTTCTATTCTATAGACTCTTTCTGATACCGGTGCCGTCCCTGGAATCAAATTAATAGTAAACTCTATCTCTCTATCCGACGACATGCCTGGAATCTCTTCGAAAAATATGCCAAAAAATTCTTCTACTACTCTGGAAAACTAAACTACTTCTGTTACTGCCATTCACAAAATTGGTGGAGAAGGTTCTACTTTGCCTCTGGAAAATAAGAATTCTTTTTCGTCGGGAACAACAAAAATAATCTTGCCAACATAGCAGTCTATTCTCGCATACTGATCCTTTAACCAATCTATCCCTAGGACCACATCATAGTTGGCCATCGAAAATTCTATTAATCTAGCAGGAAACTCTCTACCACTAACTACGATTCGACACGAGGAATAGACTCTATCTACTCCCACAAGACCATTACCAGTAAGGATATTGAGTCTTACAGATAGTGACTTGGGCGCCAATCCTATTCGTATTGTGAACTGTATATACATAAATGAATATAATATACCCGAATCAAATAATACTGTTGTTGGAAAAGAGTTGACGAGAATGGTACCTGTTGAAGTACGTATAAGAACCTCTAGAGGGGGGGGGGGGGTGAATAGAGTACTTGTGTCAATAATGAACAATTAAAAAATTAACTCTATTCAATCCTAACTAGCAAATGATTAATCAGAGTATAAGTGCAGAAAGTAAAGATCAGAGAGCATACGCAGACACAGCAGTTTTTAACCTGGTTTTCCTCGTGGAGGACTAGTCCAGGTCTGAGAACTCAAGCTCAGGATTAAAATCCACTATTTGTGAAATAGCTTTACAATCACGTGCCTTTACTCAGAAAAGCACGCCAACTTCTTGAAAGATCGCTGAGACGAAATTTGAAATTTTCCAAGTGACTTCTTCAAGACTCTTGCACACAAACTTCTAAATGACTCGCACCGAGCACTTTGTAGGCTTGGGAAGTTTTACGGCTAGTAGATGAGAAGGGTATAGCTCTTTAGGATATATAGGCTATAGGAGTATAAGAGAAGATGTCACGACCCGCACCCACCGTGAGGGTACGAGAACGTAACAACGCCCAGCCTACGCCACAGTGTTGGCGGTAGAACGCTGTTCTAGGTCATAAACTATAACTACATAACATGAAATATACTCTCCAGAAGGAGGCCAACACCGAGGTACAACTCAATCACAATCTAAGGTAGAATGTAGCACGATGGAAATAGATAAGAAATCATTAACTGAGGTACAGCAGAAATAGAATACAAGTCTCATCATCTCTAAAATATACAACTCTGAAAATAAAGACAACAACTAAGCATGAAAAGAAGGAACAGTCTAAGCAATATACACTATACAAGGTATCATCCTGAGCAGCTGCCTGAACCTCCCCAGGGGTCCAGGTCGCGAGTGTCAACTAGGCAAACTCCAAGTAAGGGTGCAGGGTTCCTCATCATCCTCTGTAAAATTTTCAACAGGTCCAATCAGGACGGGAGCGAGCACAGTACATCTCAACAGTTCATAGCAGGTTAGAAAATATAATCATGCAGTAAAGTAAGATATAGATACTTTAGGAAATACAGTATGTAAACAGAGAGAGAACTGTAATAGAAATATCTACTATAAGTAGAGAGCTACCAGTGACTAGTGATTCAGAGTACAAAGTCGACATGTGAACGGCTTGATTTGTACATGGCTATACTAAAGAGGCGTACATGGCTATTCTACATTGGAATTGTTCACATGGCTATTTATACTCTCCCGTACCCCCAACTAATACACAAGGATCCAACCAGGTTATGTTATGATCCTATGTAACAGCCCCCGAAGGGTGGTAAGCCTCCAAAGGGTGATATGCCCCCAAAGGGTGATAAGCCCCCAAAGGGTGATAAGCCTCCAAAGGGTGATATGCCCCCAAAGGGTGATAAGCCCCCGAAGGGTGATATGCCCCCAAAGGGTGATAAGCCCCCGAAGGGTGATATACCCCCAAAGGGTGATAAGCCCCCGAAGGGTGGTACATAGTAGTCCCATAAATGGGGATTCTGATAGACCCAATAAATGGGATAAGGATTCAGAGAAGACTCTGTGATCATATGGGTATATGTCACAAGTGATCAAAGAACCAAAGAAGCATATGATACGCTATGTAAGTGAAACACACAGAACATAGAGTACCCGATGCTCCCTGAAGGGATAACATCTCAAGAAGGGATCCATATAGTACTAATCCGTGTGACCAACGTGACAGTATCAAGTAAAGTAATTTAATGCAGGAAATAATTCTAAGCAGGATATGAAATGATCAGAGAATGTACTCGCCTCGTATCTGAATGTCTGAAGTAAATGTACTGTCCGAGATGAGATACCTGACTCCTAGTTAGAGCAACACAAGTCAAGATGTATACAGGGGATGATAATAGTCATTCTAAAGTCTCTAATCACACTAACCTTATCCATAATAATTAGTCTAACCTCTAACTAAAATATTTCTATCATGTGGGCCATGGCTAACTAATGTGTGGGTCCACTAAAGTCAACACTACTCCCGGGTCACCGTTTCAAGTCGGATTGAGCTGAAATTCGAACCCGACTCAAATAATCCCAAAACAATATCATAAATAATAAAATAAATTTTAAAAATATTTCAAAAATACAAAATGACAAAAATACCCCTGTTCCTGAAAACTGGGGGTGATAAATTCCTCAAAATTAAAACCAAACAATAGTAAAATGTCAAAATCACAAGTCATAATTTTAAATAGTTTAAAAATGATTAAAAATTACCAAAAATCATAATATGAAATAATTATCAATAAATAATAATTATAATTACAAAATTTCAAAATTATCCTCATCTGGAAAACTGGGTGTTACAGAAGAGAAGATTGGATGATTTAAATTGAGAGAAATGGGTCCCTATATATATTAGTTCTTGGAGGCAGAGTTCGGCCAGAACTCTGTCCAAAATATTCAAAATTTTGGCCGTTGGACAACTTGCAAAGAGAAATCCCCAAAAATTAGCTCCTGGAAATCAGGGGACAGAGTTCGGCCCAAACTTTGCCTCCTTAGAGACAGAATGCTAATATGCAGTTGTAGGGCTTTGGCAGTTTGGCTTTTTGTTTGTGGATCTTTTGGTTATCTAGTCTATGGTTGAGGTTACTCAGTGCGACTCAACGTACAATAGCCTAGACTCAATAATAGTATAAAAATATAGACTTCCGATTACAAGTTCCAGCAGTATTCGTCGAGCAGTCGTCAATGATGATTGTCTGACTTGATATGTGATAGTTGTCTGAATTATAGCTTGATGACGATTTATGTGTCGAGTTGGATCATGTCAAATATCGATTTGTTAATTATCAAGATTAGGTTGACTGCGATCCAGTTTGGGTCAACAATCTCCTCTATTTTGATAATTGACAAAATTATGATATTTGCGTGTCTCAACATTCATACCTGGACACATATATAGCTCTCCTGTAGATGGGCATTTTGGCTCCCTCGTAAATAGAAAAGTCCTGATACAAGTACTAGTCCAAACAATACATAGCACAAGTATTTATCCAAAATGGTTAAGGAAATATCACATATTAAGCTCCCTCATAAAAAAGAACCATGGAAAAAATATGCAATCACACAACCAAGGCTCAAATCCAAAGTAAGAGATAACTAGCAAATAATCTAAACAGAAGCTATAATAGCATAAAGTAGTACAAAGAAAAGAGTTCAACTACATAACTGTTTGCCATTGATTGTAAAAGTACAGAACAGTTTTATGCGAGGACTGAACTTAGACTCACAATACAAACTCGCTCGCACAAAGAAAGCCTAGGAATGAAAACCTATGTACAGCAATCTAAGTATAATTATTTATTTTTGATTCTGGGAGGTGACGGTAGAGGCTCGGGAAAGCGACGGCAGCTCTGCCTTACTCCTTGGACGATCGGATGCAGCTTCGGCTCCGGGAAAGAAATACTCTTGCTCGGATGTGGATCGCTCTGTGTCTGGCTCTATGCGTATAACTCCGTGCTCTCTTATACAAGGGAATGGCACCTTGCTATTTATAGACATCATGGGTGGAGGTGTATATCCACATGGCGGATTCTGAGCCCCGGACCATTATGTTGATTGCCATAAATCTGGTTTGTTACGATTGCAATATATCTGGGCAATTATGTTGATTGCCATAAATCCAGATTGTAATGATTGCATTAAATTTGGATGATTATGATGATTGCAATAAATCTGGCTTGTTTAGAATTTGACCAAATCTGGACGGTTATGTTGATTGTAGCAAATCTGAGTTATTAAGATTTGATCGACTCCTGCCATGTGTCCCTCATTGACTGCAATAAATATAAATTATTGAGACTCCATCAGCTCCCACCACGTGTCCCAACTGCTGCGAGCCGTATGGAGGACTGTCATGGTTGGGCCGCATGAGTGTGGCCTTTAACCGAACCGCATGAAAGTCCTTACCACTGAGCCGCATGAAGGTGGCCACCGCATGAGGGGAGCAGTAGCATGAAGGTGGCAGCCGTATGAGGGGGGCAGCAGCATGAAGGTTGCAGTCGCATGAGAGTGGCTGCCGCATGAGGATGGCAGCCGCATGAGGATGGCAGCCGTATGAGGGATGGTAGCCGCATAAGGAGCTTCGAAATTGGTGGATCGTGCCAGTTATAAAGATTTTCTTCCTTTCCCTAGGAGCATGCCATTTATGTCAGAGTCATCATTGCAGCTTTATGTCAGAGCTATCAATTCACCTTTATGTCAGAACTGCCGTGTTGCGTCAGAGCATTAAATGAGACCGCTGCTTGATGGCCAGCTGTAAAGGTGAACCGCATAGGGCCACGTGGCTTTTATCCAAGCTGTATGGAGCTATTGGGGATTTCTGAGCCGCATGAGGCTCTGAAGGACTTTTGTGCCGCATGAAGCTCTAAAGGACTCTTGAGCCGCATGAAGCTCTAAGAGATTCTTTGAACCGCATAAGACTCCTTCTGTTTTGAGCCGCATGGACTTTTCTGTTCTTTTCCATGCTTCTACAAGACCCCCTTTAAAGTTTTCAATTTATAAAATTGAAATACTTTGAATAAGAAGCATGGCTATGTCCACATAAGCTCTTCTGGCCGCATAGGATGTTCTGGCCACATGGACTTCCTAGCCGCATGGACTTCCTAGCCGCATGGACTGCCTTGCCGTATGGACTGCCTGGCCGCATGGACTGCCTGGTCGCATGGACTTCCTAGTTGCATGGACTTCCTAGCCGCATGGATTGTCCGGCCGTATGGACTGCCTAGCTGCATAGACTGTTCTGACCACATATTGTCCTTTCTGCCACGTATGCGTCTTATTTAACTGCCCTTGATTTGTTTCGGATTTAAAGCCGCCTTTTGGGGTAGGATCCCAAGGGTCAGTTTTAAATATTCAGATTTGCCTCGTGACCGAAGAGTCGATTTTGTTCTTTAGGCGACACATGAATCGAAGCACCCGTCGGTTTATGAGCCCCTGTCCGCCTGTAAATAAGAGTAACTTTTAGAGAGAAACTCTTTACCTTCTTCTTTTATTCGAACCTCTCTTGCCCTAGCTGCCGTCTTCTTTCTTTTTGCTTATCAATGGCTCCCAAGACTTCCAAGGCTTCCTCTGCTGCGGCGAAGGGTAAGGGAGTGGCTTCTACGTCGACTGCGGTGCCTGAAGTTCATCCCAACGTCTACCCTTCCATTGCTAGTAAGGATTATATGGAGGACCGTATGCTTCGAACCATAACAAAAACTAGCTCTGCTGCATGTATTATGCACAAGCCTTTTCTTCTTGGTATTTAATGCGTCCTTCATCTTCATTGAACTGCCCAAGTTCAGTACGATGAAGCCGTATATATTTTATGTACCGCATTGACTTCTCATAACCGAGCCGTATGGGGGTATGCCCCATGTTTGAGCTGCATGAGAATGACTGAGCTGCATAAGCACCTTTAAATCTGAACCGTATGAGGTTCCACTAAACATAACCGCATGAGCTCCTGATGGACTGGGCCGCATAAGCTCCTTTAAAATTGAACCGCATGAAGTCCTACTGAACAGGACCGCATGAGCTCCTGATGAACTGGGCCGCATAAGCTTATCTGAACTGGGCCGCATAACCCCCTATTGAACAGAACCGCATGAGCTCTTTTTAGAACTGAGCCGCATAAGGCCCCTCTAAGCAGAACCGCATAAGCTCATCTGGACTGGGCCGCATAATGCCCTGCTAAGTTCATCTGAACTGGACCGCATGAGGTTGCGCTAAGCCGAGCCGCATAAGCGCATCTGAAACTAGGCCGCATGAGGCCGCGCTGAACTGAGCCGTATAGGCTCACTTTGAACTGGGCAGCATAAAGCCCTGCCAATATAGAGCAGCATAAGCCCCGAGACACTAAGTTGGTTTCACCCGGCCATCTTCTAACTATGTTTCTTTTGTACTTTTTCAGTAAATCTACCAGTCAATCCAGCAGAAGAACTCCTGGTAGGTTCGGCCCAACCTGCTGTCGGTGTACGATTCGAACACTTAGTCCGATATATGGCAAACCAGCTTCCCACAAACGAGCCTATGGAGAGGCTGAATGCTATCAAGAACCAGCCCTTCTACTTTCTCTGCGCCATGATGAACTCGGGGTAATTGGAGGGAAAATACCTGAAGCCGACATTCCTCTTTGGGGATGCCTTGACTGTGAAGAACCCCCGAGTGCTAGATATATCCGAGAGTTGGGACTTTACTCTTGACGGGATGGCGATCCATATCCCTATGATGGAGCGTCATTTTCCTCTGTCATGGTTCAACATGTTACCGATGGACAGAAAGATGGTAGACTCCTTGACTCCAAACAAGTCGGGGATGATTGTGGGTAACATCCATTATAACAGGAATTTGGGGTCAACGTATGCGGAAAGGGAATCGGTCAGCCGGTATGTGATGGGACTGGCCCCGGGTACCTTCATAAATGTATCGGGTCCCAATTTCACGTTCTCTCAAGCTGACACCTTCTTGAACCAGCTTGTTCGGAAGGGGTCCTATCCCGTCGGCCGGTTGGCGCTGCTGAACTGGAAAAACCCCATTCTTGCGTGGGCCAACTTGACCATGTGGTTCTACGGAGGTATGAGACTCCCCTGCATGAGATCGGCCTCTACCACGCCATTCGGGACACCTGTCATGGTCTACCCATAAATAAGCCGTTGTTCATGGCTTTCCTGGAGATGTACAACCGGCAGACGGAAACCTTCTTCACGCCTGGAGGGGAGCTGGGGCTCGCTCTCCACGAGATGTACGTTATTTCCAAGCTGCCCTGTAGGGAAGAAGTCTTTGAAGTGTACACCCCTATGAGTGAAGAGCTCGAGGATTTGGATCGACAGTTCCCGGGCTTTGTTGCCGTATATCAGGAATTGTTATGTCACCACAGTACCTGTCACCAGACGTCCATCAAGAAAGATAGAAGCTCGGAAGGGAGCATTCCTCACACCACGTCCTGGGTCTCATACCATTTTACACTAGGCGCCTCAGGCCGGGTTTCTTCCCGAGATCTTCAAACCCAGGAGGAGGTACAAGAACTGGCGTTGACTGCCAAGAGATCGAGGGCCACGGGCGACACATTTGGGAGTCAAACTGACTCCTTTAGTTATTTTTATCATGGTACTCAGTGGCTGTCAGAGAAAGCACTCCTGGCAGGATTCCTGATGGTGTGGCTACGGAACTGCATGGTCTCAGGAGGGGCGGGTTCCATTGAGAGGATCAGCCGCCACTTTATCCTCCCTGCCGTAAAGCTGGTCTTTGGAGTCAGACTGGCCCTTCTTTCGGCCATGGTGTGCAGCATACACCATGGCCTTTGTGCCTTCTCGTCCAAGGTCATGGCCCGTAATACGGCGATGGATTTTGAGCACATAGAGCTGCCCTACCATTATTTGATGGGGTGGATGTTGATGCACTCCCGGTCTTCGATGAGGCCTGGAGCAGAAGACGGCGTTACGGCTGATGATGCTTTTATTTTCTAATATCAATTAGCCCTGGGAGTGCAGCACTATGCCAGCCTGTCGAAGGGCGCTGGCGAGAGTGGACGGATACGACTTTTTTGTGTCTGTTTCTCGTTTTTCCGATAAAGAAGTGAGGGGCATACATATTGATGGTACCGGACCTCCTCACCTCTTGCCTGAGAAGATGCTCCTTTGGTTGCGTAATATCCGTCTAGCGCACCTAGTATACCGTAACCGCAACAATGTCTACCTGGGGCCCTACTTGCCCAGCAGGTTCTCCCGCCAGTTCGGTTATAGCCAGCTATTCTTTGACAGTCCCAGCTCTTGTCTGGGCTTTGTTGGTAGCATCCTTGACGGTATCAAGGCCTGGCATTATTACGACGCGGTTCATACCCGAACCAGCTTCTCGGTTCCTAATGCTGAGGCGCCAGGGGAGATTTTATATATGGCGGCCCTATACCATGTTACGACGAGCAAGCCTCCCGTTAATTTTGACCCGAGTACCAGCTTCATTGTGGATACTGGCTTGGCGGAGAAGCCCAAGGGGTCTAAGACGAGGAAGAAGAGGGCGAACACGGTTCCTGTACCTGACTCGGAGTCCACCAATGCGGACGAAAAGGATAACGAGCATGATGCCGATAACTCTCTCCCTCCTGTAGAAGAGATGGTAGCGGATCAGCCGCCTGTTATGCCAGATGAGGTGGTGGTGGATCAGCCGCCTGTTGCACCTGGCCTTTTACGCAAGCGAGGCAGGCGTGAGTCTATTGGCGGCATATCCTTCTTCTTGAAGCGGGCTGCGGTTAAGCATCACAGGCTACTCATTAAGGAAAGAGGCGAGGGTGTTAACGCTGTTCCGGAGGTAAATTTAATTACAACTATCTTCTTTTTTAGCTCTTCTTTCTTCTGAACTATGATCTAATCATTTTCTTTTGCTTTTGTAGGTGTCAGAAGAAGCAAAATTACCGGAGCCGACTGATGCCTCTGTGGTCGATCCCGCTTTAACTACTTTGATTAATGATATGTGTGTCAAGATCGTTTCTGTCGGGGTTTTTCCGGTGATGGCTGAGGTTTTTTCCATTGCTGAGGTCTCAACCCGAGGCAATGTGGGCCCCGCTGAGCCGGTCTTCGAGACTGCTGAATCTCAGCCGGGCGATATCGATCCAGTTGTATCTCCTTCCGGGGCGGCCGGGGCGGAGGAACCAGCTGTATTAGGCTCGGAGGTCGTTGGTGAGGGTACTACGGTGGCTGTGAGCGAACCTCAGCCTCCACAACCCTCCCCTGGTAAGATAAGCCAAATCTTGACTAGAGAGGAGGCCCATTTGCTCTATCATCATATCCTTCGGGTTAGACTGATTGATGGTTGCTCTGGACATACAGGTCCTGCACCTTCACTGCCAATGACGGACATTGTCAGGGTAGGCTTTACCAGAGGGGATCCGGTGGAAGGGAGTGTGCCGCCTCCCCTTCCGACTTATATTGAGGGGCCTCCCGCTGGATCGAGTTCGGAAGATCAGATGGCGGCACAGCCGGGGCAAGGAGCAATGGTCCCTGCGTCCTCCTCTGCTCATGTGGCTTCGGGGGTCGACCTTTCCGCCTTGCCGAGTATCCAGGTTCTTCGGGCCGCGGAGGAGGAGTTAGCTGCTATCTATGCGTCTTTTCGCTCGAAATTTGTTTCCCTGGTCGCAGAGGTGGCAAGTTCTGGCACGTCACCTTCGACACTGCCAGCTACACTTCCTTTGACGTCGTCCTCTATGGAAGTTCTGGATGAAGCGTCACATGATGTAGTTGACAGTTTCTACCGCCACCTGAATAGAGGGGTCAAAGCTGCTGTGGAGCTGAGGACCCCCTTTGCCTTGGCCCGATAATGCGCCAGTAGCCAAATTGAAATTCTTAAAACCCTCCCTGGTGGGGCAGGGATAGTTGCGCTTCTGGAGCCCAAATTGCTAGAGACTGATCAGCTCGTAGCCCAATTTCAAGTGCTGCGGCAAGTTGATCTATCTGCAGCAGTAGATCAGGAGTGGGACTTCCTCACCACTGTCCTGGGGAAGGTAAGGGCTGCACGAGATGTGTCTAAGCCGGTTATAATGAAGGACCTCGGTGACCTATCTTAGCAATACGATCAGTTGAGCCGTAGGAGTGCGGATTGCATAGATCGGGAAGCAGCCACCTCCCGTGGAATAATTGATACCAGAGAGCAGATCCTCGAGCTTCAGAGGAAACTGGCTTTCTTGGAATTTGAGCTCGAGGCCGCCCGTACGGATAGGGGGCTGATTATCCAGGAGGCCGACAAGGTCACTCGAGCTTCTGCTGGTCTGGAGCGTGCTCTGAAGAAGCTTGAGGACGGCTGGCGGGCTCATGCGCATCTGGAGGATGCGGAGCGGCTGACTCAGGAGGCCGAGCGCCGGGCCAAGCAGCGGTTTGAGCGGTCGATTTCCTTACTGAGGGACCGTCTCATGGAATTATGTATCGCCGAACCATAGTCGGCCTTTCCCTTCTTTTGTTTATATTTTTTTCTTTTTTGAGAGGGACGTGGTCCCAGAACATGTAGTACTTTTGACTTTCAAATAAAAGAGTATGTTTTATTTTACCCTTCATTTGTATTTTGTGGTGTTGTGGTTTTTGCCCCACTGGGGGACTGTTTGTGGACCTATTACCCTTGGCATACCTTGGTTGTAAGTACGGATAATAAGTTTGATTTGGGATACTTAGAACGATTCCACGGTAAGGTGGCCATGGAAGTTCTTGGTATCGGAAGAAAGAATGCCCTAGGCCAGCTGGGCCCCAGAGACATGATGATAAAGGAGCTGCGTGTACTAGAGAACTTAGTACAAGAATTGTGGTCAACAGAGGACATTTGTGGTCAACAGAGGATATTTTTGGGCCTATTATCCTTGGCGTACCCTGGGGTTTTTTTTTCGGGTATGGATAATAAGTTGAAGAAAAACCGACATACTTACTCAGAGGTAATGAGGACGTGTCAAGTATGGGGGTTTTACCGCGGGGTCTTCCTGCTCAGAGGTAATGAGGACGTGGCAGGAGTGGACTTAGCGGAGAATACATAGAACAACTCAGAGGTAATGTGGACATGGAAGTTCTATGCAGGGGTGATTTATCTTTTGGCGGAAAAGAAACAACTCAGAGGCAACATCGACGTGGTTGTTTCGGGAAATTTATGGACCTGTTATCCATTTTTATGCACGGAAAGTACGGGTAGCAGATCATGAAGGAAATGCTCGTTTAGGAAGGAAGTTCAGAGGTATGATCATACATGACTTACTACCCAAAAGATGCGATATAGATTTATATGGAGTGACCAGAGTATAAGTTCAGCGGTACCTACGGGTACATAACTCAACAATCTGGAAGATTCGGAGTCAGAGTGTAAGTTCAGCGGTACCAAAGGGTACATATCTTAACAATCTGGGAAATTTGGAGGATGTCATTTCAGACATAATACTTCTTCAGGAACTTACCGTTGATGGACAACATGAGCAAGTCTCCATTTTGTTTTGCGAGGCGGTAAGCACCATTAGAGAATACAGCCTCGATGACAAATGAACCTTCCCACTTTAGCAGGAATTTGTCGGCAGTTTTGTGTGTCATAACCATCAGCATCCGAACTGCCAGAACGAGATCGCCCACTTGGAATGTTCTGATTTTAACCTTCTTGTTAAAAGCTTCCGAGATACGTGCTTGGTACAACTCGATTCGTTGTTGAGCTAACAGGCGCTTCTCATCTAGAGCCTCCAACTCATGTAATCGACGATGGTGGTTAACATCCGTTGTCAATCGATAGGTAAGAGCAACACGGAGTGAGAGGATTTGAGTCTCCAATGGGAGAACTGCCTCACTCCCGTATACTAAAGAGAATGGTGTGTTTCCAGTGGCCGTCCGAACTGTAGTATGGTATGCCCATAAGCATTCGCCAAGCTTCTCATTCCAGTCGCGTTTGTTAGAAGACACGAACTTTTTGAGCAGCTTGATTATAGTTTTGTTAAATGCTTCTGCCAACCCATTCGTCGCCGGATTGTATGGCATTGAAGCAACATTTTGGATTCGGTGTTTGTCGCATAACCGATAGAAGGCGTGGCTTGCGAACTGCGGACCATTGTCGTGGATGATCCTTCGAGGAAGTCCAAAGCGATTGATGACGTGATGCTTGAGGAAGCTGATCACGTTTGAAATCTTTACTTCTGCCAGCGGAATAGCCTCCTTCCATTTGGAGAAGTAATATGTGATTACGAGTATGAAGCGATGTCCTCGGGACGAAGGCAGAGTAATTGGACCAATGATGTCCATTCCCCATGCTTTGAATGGCCAGGATGCCAATATAGGATGTAGAAACTCGGATGGCCGGTGGATGAAATTTATGTGGACTTGACTGGCTTTGCACTTTCTTGCATAGTCTATCACGTCTGCAACCATCGTAGGCCAGTAATAGCCCATCCGACGAAGACGGTCTTACAATTTTTGGCCAGGCTGATGGGCCCCGCAGACACCATCGTGGGCTTCGCGTACAGCTTCTTTGGCTTCTGTATTCGACAGACACCGAAGCAGTAACCCATCGTATGATCACCGATACAGCATTTTCGTCTCTATATCGTAGAAGAATCTGAGGGAACGTCTTCTGATAGAAGTGGCTTCCTTTGGATTCTCGGGCAAGATGCCATAGACTACGAAGTCTACGAAATGCTGTCTCCAGTCTGGTGCTTCATCAACCGTCTGAGCAAAATAGCTCTCAGCAAATTGGACGGTGTTCTTGGGACAGACCAACTCGTGGCCTATTACATCCACCAAATGATGAGTATATTTTGGAACCGCTAGGGAAGCAGCCAATCCTGCTAGGACATCGGCTTCAATGTTCCGGAGTCTCGGAACATATTCTATAAAGAACCCATTAAATAACAAAATGATGTCGATCGCTATTTGGTGATAGGGGATCATATCTTCATAGCAAACTTCGTATGAATCTCAGATCTGATTGACGATTAACTGCGAATCGCCGTATGCTTCAAGGTACTCTACCCCCAACTCTCTTGCAAGTCGGAGGCCAATGACCAAAGCGTTGTACTCAGCCATGTTGTTTGAACAGGGATCCGTGAGGGAGTAGGCCCGATTAATCACCAGTCCGGAGGAAGAAATCAGCACCACTTCGACTCCAGCGACGATGTTGCCCTTGGACCCAGTTCTGGAAGCACCGTCGAAGAATATTCGCTATACGGCATCATGGGAGGCCATATTTGAATTGGCGACCTCGTCTGGTATCTTTTCGTATATTCTGGTTATCTCCGAGCCTGGATGGGCTGCTAAAAAGTCTGCCAGAGCTTGACCTTTAACAGCCTTCTGCGGGACGAAGATCATGTGGTAGGGAGACAATAATATCGCCCAGGTAGCGAGGCAAGAGCTGAGTGCACCTGGCTTGGTCATGAGGACCCTGAGGGGGTTAACTCTTGATACGACATGGATGGTTTGTCCCATGACGTAGTGTCGTGTCTTCTGAATGACGAATACCAGAGCAAGGCACTCCTTCTCCACGGCAGTGTATCGATGCTCAGGCCCCATCATCATTCGGCTGAGGTAATATATAGCTTGCTCATGGCCTGCATCATTGTTTTGTGCTAGTAAAGCACCGAGAGAATGTTCTATTGCTCGTATATAGAGCAGGAATGGTTTCTCCGCAACCGGGGCCACCAGGACTAGAGGGTTCGACAGGTATTTTTTGATGCTGTCGAAGGCGCACTGGCATTCTTCATCCCATACGAATGAAACGCCCTTCTTCATGAGGTGGGTGAATGGCTGACATCATCCGGATAAGTTAGAGATAAACCTTCTGATGTAAGCTAGCCTCCCTTGAAGGCCTCGGAGTTCACGGAGATTTCTTGGGGGACCCATCTCCATGATTGCCTTCGTCCTCTCCGGATCTATGTAGATACCCCAGGAAGTAATGATGAAACCCAAGAACTTCCCACTGGATACACCCAAGAAGGATTTTGTGGGATTTATCTTCAAATTGTGCGCTCGTATCAGGTCGAACACTGTCCTCAGATCATGCAGATGATCTTCCTTAGAGCGAATCTTGACGGCGATGTCATCGACGTAGCATTCCACTGTCTTGCGTAAGTGGTCTCTAAAGATGATCCTCATAGCTCTTTGATAGGTGGCGCCAGTATTCTTTAAACCGAAAGGCATGACTGTGTAGCAGTATGTGCCAATTGTTGTTCGGAATGATGTATGGTTCTCATCATCAGGGAACATCTTGATTTGGTTGTACCCCGAGAAACCATCCATGAATGACATACGCTCGAAGCCGCAGGTGTTGTTAATCATGATATTTGTGATAGGGAGTGAGAACTCATCCTTAGGGCACGCCTCATTCAGGTTTCGAAAGTCGATACAGATTCGAATTTTCCTATTCTTTTTGAGGACTGGTACTATATTGGCTACCCAGTCTGGATATTATTCCTCGAGGATGAAGCTGCTGGCTATCAGTTTGTTGACCTCAGCTTCAATGGCATTCATGATGTCGGGACGGAACCGTCGTTGCTGTTGCTTGACCGGTTTTGCATCCGAACGAATGTTGAGCTTGTGGAGTGCAACCTCAGGGTTTAGTCCTGGCATGTCTTCGTAGCTCCAGGCGAACACGTTGATGTATTCTCTGACGAGTTGCAGTAGCGACTTCCGCTCTTCGTTTGTCAGATTCTTGCTGACGAAGATAGGTTTTGGAGAGGACTCATCACCGAGATCAACTTGCACAACCTCATCTTCGGTAGGAGGCTCTCTTTATTCGAACTGCTTCTCCTATTGCGCATCTAGCTGTTGTGCCTACGGCTCTAACTCAAGAAGTTCGAGAATGTCTTCATCTTCTTCGTAGGCATCGGCGAATGCCATATTGACGGTCAAGACTTGCCTGAATATATTCCGATGCTGACATCCGAATCAGAAGTTGGTGATCCGGTTGAGTGTGAATGCCAGTCGCATTCCTTATCCGAGCTTTTAGGGGTCGTTGCAGGTGTAACATAACCTAGCCCACATCTGGTCTTGTTGTAGTAATCTCGTAGTTTTCCAACCGGGACCGATAACTGTAAGGGTAACCGGCGTCCAGTGCCGTAGTTCAAGCCTGGCATAGTTTCCAGATCATACCCCTATTTTTGCATGAGGTACTTGGATTAGGAACTATACAGATAAAGGGGCAGTCTTCCGGTGTCGGGTTCGAGATCAACTTCTTATATCTTGAAGGGCTGTAGATCATTCTTCCGGCCGAAGATGATTGGATGATCTTCTTCCTCAATTATGCGGTAAGCGTCTTCCACTGGAGTAAGTTGGTTTATGATGTAGACATTTGTCACCTGTACGTGTAGGTGGGTGCCTATACCGTGTTCCATAGCATACATTGTACAAAGCTTATTAAGCTCGAGGTAGTTCAAAGATAGACCTTTATTGATGAAGTAAGGTATCTTTTCCAGTGGAATTACATTATCTGCGGATGGAACATCAGCGTGAGCAGACACATACTTGGCCAGCTCTGACTCTTCTTCAACCAACCCCTGTGTCAATGAAGACTGGAAGGATGACTTAGGCAGCTTAATCGTCAGGGGCTCCATTGGTGGAGCAGAACGTGGAGTCTTTGGCATACTAGCGACCCCCAGTTTGGTGCTTGGTGCTGTGCGGGGATTTGTTGGCTGGCTAGCAGTCCCTGGCTTAGCGTTCGGCTGCCGATTCATTCTAGGAAGATGAATCGTCATCGGTTTGACAGAGGGATTGAGCTCCTCTATTTGTTGCTGGCTAGCTCTAGGCAGCCTGATTGTCAGTGGCTCCATCGTGGGTCTTAGCATTTGGCCAGACCTTGGCAGTCAGATTATTATCTGCCCCTCTTGTGCAGAAAGGCTGAGTGCATCCTTACACAGAGTGGCTGTAAGGGGTACAGTTCTGCCAGGTTTGCAGGCTTGGAGGTGGATCGTTAGAGGTTCTTTCGATCTAGTTGCCGTCTCAGTTTGAGCTTGAGTATCTCCTTCAACAAGGTGCCTTTTCGACTTCTCATACAAGCATGAGTCTGAGTAGTAGGATTCGATCCCCTTAAAGGGATCGATGTCGACAAATTCTGTCCTCACGAAGCCGTACTTGTCGACGTACTTGAAGCACTGATGCAGTGTGGAAGGCACGATCATGTAATCGTGTATCCAAGGACGTCCCAGGAGAATATTGTAGGAAGTGTCCACATATATAACATAACAGGTCACTTTTGACTGAAGGTCGCCGATTTGGCACTTTAGACGAATCTTTTCGATCGGATAGCTTCTGTCTGAATTGAAACCGCTTATGGTAGTGCTTGTCAGCGTCAGACGATGCATTGGGATACGCAGATAGTATAGCAGGCTCTTCAGGATGATGCTTATGGAAGAACCGGGGTCAATATGCATCCGATCCACCTTGATATCGCCAATATACCCAGTATAATATAGAGGGCGATTGTGCAGGTTGGTCTTGATAAGCATATCCTACGGAGTGAAGACTATATTCGGCATTGCTCCTGTGCAGGTGCTGTCCTGGTGATCTGCAAGCGAGCTCTCCCCAGTGAGATTGGACTGAGCTAGATATGCGTCGACATTCTGGAGTGCCTCACTCAGTACAATGTGAACATCTTTGGAGAGTCTCAGGAGCTTATATAGCGACAATTAGGCCGGTGTGTTGGCCAATTGTGCCAAGATGTCAAAGTTGTAGGGCCTCTCCAGCCCATGAGGCGTCTCTTTTCGGAGCGGTTTGTCAAAGCGGGTCTCCTTCGGCCTAGGCTTGTCGGTCGTCGAAGGCTGAGAAGATCCTGGAGCATCAGTAGTAGCCGACTGACGATCTTCATCCGAGTTATCCGGTGGAGGTTGAGTTTGTGTGCTGGATTGGGTGACTACAGCCGTAGCTTGTTCGACCTCTGCTGAGATTGTGCGACATGATTTGACTTTTCTACTCTTCTTCTTGCTGGTGGAGGGTGGTGCAGACTGAGTTACTTCAGGTACCAAGTCCGGATGGACCCACATAACCTCCCCTCGTGATGTGGTAAGGGGCACTAGACCAGCAGCCTGGTCTCGGGAAGGTGGAAGGTTAGCGACCTCCATCTTTGCTCTGAGGACGGGTACTACTCTATCTTGAGTCTTTGTCGGAGGGAAGTTGCCGAATTGTACTGACACCATATTGGATGCCACGGTCACCTCTTCGAAATCAATGGCCAGGGCCTTAGAATCGATGAGATGCTGGATGTATCGCTTCAGTTGGAAGCAGTCTTATGTGACATAGTGGACGTAGCGATGGTAGTGGCAGTACTTGGGGCTCTCTATCTCTGCAGGACGAGGTTCACGCTGTTTGCCATTGATTGTAAAAGTACAGAACAGTTTTATGGGAGGACTGAACTTAGACTCACAATACAAACTCGCTTGTACAAAAAAAGCCTAGGAACGAAAACCTAGGTACAGCAATCTAAGTACAATTGTTTATTTTAGATTCTAGGTGGTGATGATAGAGGCTCGGGAAAGCGACGGCAGCTCTGTCTTACTCTTTGGACGATCGAATGCAGCCTTGACTCCGGAGAAGAATTGCTTGGCGTTGAAGAAATGCTCTCTTTGTATGTCTCTCTCTGCGTGTGTGCCCTTTTTTTGCAAAAGAATTGCACCTTGCTATTTATAGGAATGGGGTCGTCATTAGGGTTTGGGAGGATTGTCCCTTCTTAAAGTGGCGGCGGCCTGTTGATTGATCAATCGGGGCCATTAGTCTTGAGTATGATGAATCTGGGCCATTAATATAGATTGTGCCAAATCCTATCAGTAATTAATATCGGTTGTAATAAATCTCCATCATGATGATTTGATGTCTACGAATCTTAATGAATAAATTTAATTCATTCCTCCGCCACGTGTCCAAGATTATTAGGATTTGACCCAATCTTTGATTGCAGTAAATCTGGTTTTTTTGATATTGATTGGCTTTATGACATGTGGCCTGGCACGTGGCTCAACCGTGAGCCACTGAGGAAATCTGAGCCGTATGAGGATTGAGCCGCATAAGGTTGGCCACGTGTCAAGGCTGATTGAGGAGTGGCCCCTGATTATTTGAACCGTATAATGGTGATCTTGGCCGCATAAGCGTTGGTGGCCGCATAATGGGTATCTTCTTCGTGAGCCGCATGGAGATAGTCTTTATGAGCCGCATGGAGAAAACTCAGATTAACCGCATAAGACATCTTCGGCCTGAGCCGCATAGGACAGCTTCGGCCTGAGCCACATGGGGAGTCTCCGTTCGAGCCGCATACGATTGTCCATGTGTCAAGGCCACGTGGCACTTTCTGGATCTCGGGAGATTTGTGTCAGAGATTTCCTTCATTTTCCTAGGAGTCTGCAATTATGACAGAGTCATAATTGCTTTTGCGTGTCAGGACTATCGCGTTGTAAGAGCTGTCAGCCGTCAAGGTAATTAATGCAGTATAGGACAAAGGGGAGAGCTGTTTGCAGGCCACGTGGCTTTACTCGAGCCGCATAGGTGCTTGCGCCGCATGAATCTCTGAGCCGCATGGGCTTTCTGAGCCGCATGGGTTTCCCTGGCCGCATGGATCTTTCTTTATTCTTTTCCATGCTTCTACAAGACCCCCTTCAAAGTTTTCAATTTGCAAAATTGGAATACTTTGAATAAGAAGCATGGCTGTGTATAAGTTCTTCTAGCCGCATATGGGGTCCTGGCCGCATGGATGTCTTGGCCGCATAGATGTCTCAGCCGCAGGGGCTTTCTGCCACGTCATCTTTGCCACTTATGGCAATCTTTTACATTAAATGCTGTTGATTTACCGTCAGTTTTAAAGGCCACTTTTCGGTGTGGGATCCTAGGAGTTTGGCCATCATTTTAGGCGGCTCGCCTCGATAACCGAAGAGTCGATCTTCGTGCTTGCACGGGTATCGAAACGCCTCGCTTTTGTTTATAAGTACGGATGAGTTTAGTCGAAGGGATTTCTTTACTTCCTCTTTCGTTCCAACTATTGCTGTCTTACCTTTCCTTCCCTATCTCCGACCGTCGAAAATGGCCCCGAAATCTTCCAAGGTCGCCTCTACTGCTGCGAAAGGCAAGAAGGCGACTTCCTCATCGGCCGTCGTGCCTGAAGTGCACCTCGATGTCCACCCTGCTTTCAAGGGTAAGGATTGCTTTTGAATTTTTTTGAACCCTAAGAACCCATGGCTCTGTTGCATGATTTATGCACAAGCCTTCGTTTGAACTGCCCAAGTTCGATCGTGATGGAGCCGCATATGTTGTATGGACCACATGACCTTCTCACCTCCGAGCCGCATAGGAGATGCCCTATGTTTGAGCCCCATGAGAAGGATTTGAGTCGCAGGATTACTTCTGGACATGAACCGCATGAAGTCTCCTTTGAACGGAGCCGCATATGTTTCTGACAAACTGAACCACATAGCATTTTACTAAGTCGCGCCGCGTAAACTCTTCTGCTAGATAGAACCGCATAAGTTCAACCGAACCGCAAAAGCTATCGAACCAGTGTCATATGGAACTCCCAACTGAATTGGGCCACATGAGTTTGTGCTGACCCAAACCGCATAGGCTCTATTGAAGCCGTGCTGCCTAAAGCCAAGCTGAAATTGAGCCGCATACGGCTTCGTTGATCCGAGCCGCATAGGCTCGCAGGGGTTTCGTTTTAACCATCTTTTAATCTTGTTTCTTTTTGTCCTTTTCCAGTGAACCTTCCAACCAACCCGGCAGGAGAGCTTTTTGTGGGTTCAGCTCAATTTGTAGTGGGCGTACGGCTGGACGACTTAATTCGACATATAACGGATCAGCTTCCCGCTAGTGAGCCTTTGGAGAGGGTGGTTGCCATCAACAACCAGCCTTTCCACTTTCTTTACACTATGATGAATTCGGGGAGATTGGACGGAGAATGTCTGAAACCAACTTTTCTCTTTGGAGATGCTTTTTCCATAAAGAACTCCCGATTGTTGGACGTTTCTGAGAACTGGAACTTTACTGTAGACTGGGTGGATATCCATATTCCGGAGAAGGAACAACATTTTCCCCTCTCGTGGTTTAATATAGTACCGTTGAGCTGGACAATGGTGGGCTCCCTAACCCCAACCCAATCGGGGATGTTTGTGGGCAACATCCACTATAATATGAGTACTAGGTCAGCATGTGCGGGCAGGGAGTCAGTCAGTCGGAGTGTGAGGGGGTTGCTTCCTGGTACTTTTATAAACGTGACTAGTCCCAACTTCACTTTTACTCGAGCGGATACCTTTCTGAATCAACTCGCTCGCAAGGGGTCTTATCCTGTGGGCAGGTTATCGCTGCTGAATTGGATAAACCCCATTCCTACATGGGCCAATCTTACCTCATGGATCTTGAGGAACTACGAGGAATCCCTTCGGGAGATTGACCTTTACTACTCCATCCGGGGCACCTGTTACGGGTTGCCCATTAACAAGCCATTGTTCATGGCCCTTTTGGAGATGGATAACCGGCGTACGGGGACTTTCTTCGCGCCCGGAGGGGAGTTGGGACTTGCTCTCCATGAAATGCATACTGTTTCTAAGCTGCCATGGGGGGGTGAGACCTTTGAAGTATACACCCCGACGAATGAGGAATTCGTGGATCTGGATCGACGATTCCTGGGTTTCGTCGCTGTGTACCGAGAACTGTTGTGCCACCATAGCATCTGTCACCAGACTGCCATCAAGAAGAATAATAGTTCAGAAGGGAACGCCCCTCATACCACAGCCTGGGTCGCGTATCTTTTTAAATTACGTCCTTCCGGCCGGGTTTCTTCTCGAAGTCCTCAAACCCAGGCGGAGGTAAAGGACCTGAAGTTGAATGCAAAAAGGTCGAGGTCTACCCGTGATAGATTTGGGAGTCGCACTGACTCTTTCAGTTATTTCTACTACGGTACCCGGCAGATGTCTGAGAAAGAACTCTTGGCCGGGTTCTTGATGGTATGGCTACAGAATTGTGTAGTCTCGGGAGGGGCTCTACTGAAAGGATCAGCCGCCACTTTATTCTTCCGACTGTGAAGCTGGTCTTTAAAGTCAGACTGGCCCTTCTTGCGTCTATGGTGTGTAGCATACACCATGGCCTCCGCGCCTTTTCGTCTAAAGTCATTGCTCGTGAGTTAATACTGGACTTTGAGCGGATAGAGCTACCATACCATTATCTCATGGGGTGGTTATTGATGCATTACCGGTTGTTGATGAGGCCCGACACTGAAGATGATGCTACTACTGATGATGCCTTCCTTTTTCGATACCGTCATCAGCCATGGGAGTACGATACCATGCCAGCATATCGGAGGGCGTTGGCGAGAGTTGACGGGCCCGACTTTTTTGTCTCTCTTCCTTAATTTACCGCTAGAGAAGTGAGGGGGATACACGTTGACGGCTTTGAACCTCCCCAACTCTTATCTGAGAAGATGCTTCTTTGGCTGCACAATATTCGCCCCGCGCATCTGGTATATCGTTACCGAAATAACGTATACCTGGAGCCTTATTTGCCGGGTAGGTTTTCCCGTCAATTCGGGTATAGCCAGTTGTTCTTTGATTGCCCCAGTGCTTGCCTGGGCTTTGAGGGCAGCGTCCTCGATGGTATCAGGGCTTGACATTATTACAATGCGGTCGATACCCGGGCTAGCTTCTCGATCCCTGATGCTAATACGCTAGGGGATATATTGTACATGGCTGCCCTCTATCATGTTGCGGCGAGAAAGCCTCCCGTTAATTTTGATGTGAGTACCAGTTTTATTACTGGTACTGGTTTAGCAGAGAAGCCCGAAGGATTCAAGAAGAGAAAGCAAAAGGCGAATAAGGTTCCTGTGCCGGACTCGGAGTCCACTACGGCGGGCGAAGAGGGTGATGAGTAGGACGCCGATGACTTGCCGCATTCTTCGGACGAGGAAGTTAGGGATCAGCCCCCCATTATACCGGATGAAATGGTGGCGGGTCAGCCGCCTGTTGGGCCTGACGAGGTGGTGGAGGATCAACCACCTACTGTGCCTGGTCCTTCGCGTAAGCGAAGCAGGCGCGTGTTTACCGATGATGGCAGGACCTACTCCAAGAAGCATGCTGCGGTAAGGCACCGCAGGCTTTTGATTGATGATGTCGACGTTGCTTCTGAGGTGAATTGAGTTTCTGCTACCTTTTCTTCTTTTTCCACACTATGGTCTAATCGTTTTCTTTTGCTCTTTGTAGGCGTCAGAGGAGTCAATTTCCCGGGGACCGACCACTGAAGTCGATCCGGCCCTGACCGCTTTGGTCAATGATATGTGCACTGCTATCATTTCTACTGGGGTTCTTCCGGAGGTAGCCGAGGGATCCCATGCTGCTGAGGTCTCAACCCATGGGGCTGAAGTCTCAACCCATGAGGATGGGGACTCCACTGCACCTGCTCCTGAGACGTTTGAATATCAACAGGGTGACGCTGAACCGACTGGCTCCCTTTTCGGGGTGGCTGGGGCAGAGAAACCCGTTGAATTTAACTTGGAAGCCGCGGGTGGGAAGACTATGCCAGCTGCGACCGAGCCGCAGCCTCCATGCTCTTCCCCTGGTAAGATAAGTCAAACCTTAACTTGTGAAGAAGCCTATTTGATCCATCATCCTGTCTTTCGGGCTACGTCAATTGATGGTTGCTTTGGACGTACAGGTCCTACCCCTTTATCGTCGGTGACGGACATTGCCGGGGCGGACTCTACCGGAGGGAATCTGGTAGAAGTACGTGTGCCTCCTTCTTTTCTAACCTATATTGAGGGGCCTCCAGCTGGGTCGAGTTCGGGAGCCCAAGTGGCAGTACATCTGGGGCAAGAGACGATGCTTCCTGCGCCCTCCTCTGCGAATATGGTTTCAGAGGTTAACCTTTCTGCCCTACCAAGTATCCAAGCTCTTCGGGCGGTGGAAGAGGAGCTGGCCGCCATTTATGCATCTTTTCGCACAGAATTCGTTTCCCCGGTGGCGGGGATGGCATGTTCTGAGGCTACACCTTCGGTACTGCCCGCCACACTTTCTTTGACACCGTCCTCTACAGAAGTTTTGGACGAAGTGTCCCAGGATGTGGTCGACAGCTTTCACCGCCACCTGAAGAGAGGGATCGAGGTGGCTGTGGAGAGGGAGACTCCCTTTGCTATGGCCCGTCAATGCGCCGGTGGCCAGATTAATATCCTTAGAATACTCCCTGGTGGGGCAGGACTAGCAGTGCTTCTGGAGCCTAAGTTGCTAGAGGCTGATCGTCTTGTGGCCCAGTTTCGCATACTGCAGCAAGCTGATCTATCAGTGGCAATAGATCAAGTGCGTATTTTCCTTACGACCGTGGTGGAGAAGGTGAGGCTTGCTCGGGAATCGATCAAGCCAACTATATTGAAGGATCACCGGGATCTGACTCAGTTGTATGATCAATGGAGCCGTCGGACAGAAGATTGTGCAGCTCCGGAAGCGGCTGCCTCCTGCGGAGTAACTGACACCCGGGAGCAGATCCTGGAGCTCCAGAGAAAGCTGGCCTTCCTGGAGTCCGAGCTCGAAGCTGCCCGTACTGAGAAAGGGGTTGCTATTCAGGAGGCTGACAAGTTTAGTAGAGCTACTGCCAATCTGGAACTTGCCCTGAAGAAGATGGAGAATAATTGGCAGGCATATATGTGCTTGAATGATGTGGAGCACTTGTCCCAGGAGGCTGAGCGTCGAGCTAAACTGAGGCTTGAGAGGGGTACTGCCTTGGTGAGGAACCGTCTCTTGGAATTGTGTAATGCCGAACTATAGTCGGCCTTTTCTTCTTTTGTTTCTGTTTTCCTTTTCTTTTTGAGAGGGACGTGGTCCCAAAATATGTAATGCTTTTTTCGTCCTTCAAATAAAGAGTACTTTCCATTCTACCCTTCATTTGTATTGTCTGTTGTGCCTTTGATATTATGGTGGTGTCTGTCCCGCATGAGGGACTTGTTTGTGGACCTGTCACCCTTGGCATACCTTGGTTTCAGGTACGGATAACAAGTTTGATTGGGACACCTGGAACAATTTCATGGCAAAGTGGTCATGAATGCTCCTGGTATCGGAAAAAAGAATGCCGTAGAGCAGCTGAGCTCCCGGGGCATGATGAGATGATGGGCCTGTACTAATAAACTTAGTAAAGGGTATTTGTGGACCTATTATCCTTGGCGTACCCTGGCTTAGGATACGGATAATAGGGGGAAAGGAAACCAACATACTTACTCAGAGGTAATGAGGACATGACAAGTATGAAGGCTTTTTTACACCGCAGAATCTTCCTACTCAAAGATAACGAGGACATGGCAGGAGTGGACTCAGCGGAGGATATTCGTGGTCAACAGAGGACATTTTGTGGACCTACTATCCTTGGCGTACTCCGGTTGTGGGTACAGATAGTAAGTCGAAAGGGGATCAACATACTTACTCAGAGGTAATGAGGACATGGTAAGCATGAGGGTTTCTTCGACGGAGCCTTCCCACGCAGAGGTAATGAGGACATGGCAGGAGTGGGCTCAATGAAGGGGGTACATAGAACGACTAAGAGGTAATGATGTCATGGAAGTTCTATGTAGAGGGGTGATTTATTTTTGGTGGAATTGAGACGACTCAGAGGTAACATCGACATGGTCGTTTTAGAAATTTGTGGATCTGTTACCCTTTTTGTGCACTGGGAGTGCGGGTAGTGGATCATGAGGGAGGAGCTCCTTTTAAGAAGAAAGTTCAGAGGTATGATCATACATAACTTTCCCCTAAGAGAGTGACCGGGATATAAGTTCAGGGGTACCAGAGGGTACATAACTCGACAATCTGTGAATCTTGTAAGTTCAGTGGTACCAGCGAGTACATGACTTGATAGTCTGGAATTTTTTTGTGGAAGGAAGACATGAGTTCAGCGGTACGATAGGGTACATGACTCGACAATCTAAATTTTGTGAAAGTGAGTTCAGCGGTACTAGCGGGTACATGACTCGGCAATCTGGAATATTGTGGAGGTGAGTTCAGCGGTACCAGCGGGTACATGACTCGATGATATGAAATGTTGTAGAGATGTGAGTTCCGCGGTACCAGTGGGTACATAACTCGATGATCTGGAATAATGTGAGAGTGAGTTCAGAGGTACCAGCGGGTACATGACTCGATGATATGAAATGTTATAGAGATGTGAGTTCAGCGGTACCAGTGGGTACATGACTCGATGATCTGAAATAATATGAGAGTGAGCTCAGAGGTACCAGCGGGTACATGACTCGATAATCTGGAATATCGTTTAGACATAATATTTCTTTAGGAACTTGCCGTTGATGGGCAACATGAGCAAGTCCCCATTTTGTTTTGCGAGGCGGTAAGCACCGTTGGAGAAGACAGCCTCAACGATAAATGGACCTTCCCACTTGGGCTGGAATTTGCCGACGGTTTTGTGAGTCATGACCATCGGCCTCCGGACTGCCAGAACGAGATTGTCCACTTAGAATGTTCTGATTTTAACCTTCCTGTTGAAGGCTCCAGAGATGCGTGCTTGGTCTAACTCAATTCGTTGCTGAGCCAAGAGGTGCTTTTCATCTAAGGCCTCCAACTCTTGCAGCCGGCGACGGTAGTTATCGTCTGTCGTCAGTAGGTAAGTGAGGGCGACGCGGAGTGAGGGTATTTGAGTCTCCAATGGGAGGACTACCTCACTCCCGTACACCAAGGAAAATGATGTGTTCTCCGTGGCTGTTCGGACGGTAGTACGGTATGCCCATAAGCATTCACCAAGCTTCTCGTTCCAGTCGCGTTTGTTGGATGATACGAACTTCTTGAGCAGCTTGATGATTGTTTTGTTGAATGCTTCTGCCAACCCATTTGCTGCCGAATTGTATGGTGTTGAAGCAATATTTTGGATGCGGTACTTGTCGCAGAACCGATAGAAGGCATGGCTTACGAACTGCGGACCATTATCATGGATGATCCTTTGGTGCAGTCCAGAGCGATAGATGACGTGATGCTTGAGGAAGCCAATCACGTTTAAAGTCTTTACTTCTGCAAGCGGAACAGCTTCTGCCCATTTGGAGAAGTAATCTGTGATTGCGAGTATGAAGCGGTGTCCTCGAGAGGACGGTGGAGTAATCGGACCGATGATATCCATCTCCCATGCTTCGAATGGCCAGGATGCCACTGTCGGATGTAGAAACTCGGATGGCTGGTGGATGAAGTCTGCATGGACTTGGCAGGCTTTGCATTTTTTTGCATAGTCTATCGCATCTGCTACCATCGTGGGCCAGTAGTAGCCCATTCGGCGGAGACGGTCTTGCAATTTTGGGCCAGGCTGATGGGCCCCACAGACACCGTCATGAGCTTCGTGTACGGCTTCCTTGGCTTCTGTGTTTGACAGACAACGAAGCAATAACCCATCGTAGGATCGCCGATACAGCATTTTTGTCTCTGTATCGTAGAAGAATCTTAGAGAACGCCTTCTGATGGAAGTGGCTTCCTTTGGGTTCTCGGGGAGGATGTCGTAGACGACAAAGTCGATGAATGGCTGTCTCCAGTCTGGTGCTTCTTCGACTGCCTGGGCGGAATAACTCACCACGAATTGAACATTATTCTTGGGACAGACCAGTTCGTGGACTATCACGTCAACCGAATGATGAGTATGGTTTGGTACTGCTAAGGAGACGGCAAGGCCTGCTAGGGCATTGGCTTCGATGTTGTGGAGTCTGGGAACATGTTCGATGAAGAATCCCTGAAATGACAAAATGATGTTGATCGCTATTTGGTGATAGGGGATCATGTCTTCATGGCGGACTTCGTACGAACCTCGGATCTGATTGACGATTAACTGCGAATCGCTGTATGCTTCAAGATATTATACCCCCAGCTCTGTTGCCAGTTAGAGGCCAATGACCAAAGCGTTGTACTCGGCAACATTGTTAGAGCAGGGTTCCGTGAGGGAGTAAGTGCGACTGATCACTAGTCTGGAAGGAGAAATCAATACCACCCCGACTCCAACAACAATGTTGCCCTTGGGTCCAGTTCTCGAAGCACCGTCGAAGAACATTCGCCATATATCATCGTGGGAGGCCGTATATGAGTCGGCGACCTCATCTGGAATTCTTTCATATACTCTGGATGACTCTGAGCCCGAATGAGCTACTAAAAAGTCTGCCAGCACTTGACCTTTGACAGCCTTTTGCGGAACGAAGACAATGTGATAAGGGGACAACAATATCGCCCATGTAGCGAGGCAGAAACTGAGTGCCCCTGGTTTAGTCATGAGAACCCTGAGAGGGTTGACTCGTGAGATCACATGTATGGTTTGTCCAGTGACATAGTGCCGCATCTTTTGAATGGCGAACACCAAGGTGAGGCATTCTTTCTCCACGGCAGTGTATCGGTGCTATGGCCCAATCATCATTCGACTGAGGTAATATATAGCTTGTTCATGGCCTGCATCATTGTTTTGCGCCAGCAGAGCGCCGAAAGAATGCTCCATCGCTCATACATAGAGCAAGAATGGTCTTCCAGGAATCGGGGCTACCAGGACTGGAGGGTTCGACAAGTATTCTTTGATGCTGTCGAAGGCACGTTGGTATTCTTCATCCCATACGAATGAGACGCCTGTCTTCATGAGATAGGTGAATGGCCGACATCGCCCGGAGAGGTTAGAAATGAACCTCCTGATGTAAGCTAACCTCCCTCGGAGGCCTCTGAGCTCGCAGAGATTTTTCGGAGGACCCATCTCCATAATTGCCTTCGTCTTCTCCGGATCCACATGAATTCTCTAGGCAGTAATGATGAAGCCTAGGAATTTTCTACTGGAGACGCCCAAGAAGAATTTTGTGGGATTCATCTTTAGGTTGTGTGCTCGCATCAGGTCGAATACCGTCCTCAGATCCTACAGATGATCTCCTTTATAGCAACTTTTGACGGCGATATCATCAACATAGCACTCCACATTCTTGTGCAAGTGGTCTCTGAAGATGATACCCATGGCTCTTTGATATGTGGCACCCGTATTCTTTAAACCGAAAGGCATGACTGTGTAGCAGTGTGTGCCAATCGGTGTCCGAAATGAAGTATGTTTTTCGTCATCAGGAGACAACTTGATTTGATTGTACCCCGAGAAGCCGTCCATGAATGACATGCGTTCGAAGCCGCATGTGTTGTCAATCATGATATCTGTGATAGGAAGAGACAACTTATCTTTGGGACATGCCTCGTTCAGATTGTGGAAGTCGATGCAGATTCGAATCTTCCCATTCTTCTTGAGGACCGGTACTATGTTGGCGACCCAGTCCTGATGTTGTTCCTCACGAATGAAGCCGCTGGCTATCAGTTTGTTGGCTTCGGCTTCAATCGCATCCATGATGCCCAGACAGAAATGTCACTATTGTTGTTTGACCGACTTTGCATCTAGCCGAAAGTTGAGCTTGTAAAGGGCGACTTTGGGGTTTAATCCTGGCATGTCTTCATAGCTCCAAACGAACACATCAATATATTCTTTGACAAGTTCCAGTAGCGATTGTCGTTCTTCGTCTATTAGGCTTTTACTGACGAAGATTGGTTTTGGAGAAGATTCGTTGCCGAGATCGACCTGTATAACCTCATCTTCAGTAGGAGGTTCTCTTTGCTCGAACCGCTTTTCGCATTATACATCCAGCTGTTGGTCCTACGGCTCTAAGTCGAGGATTTCAGAAATGTCTTCATCTTTTTCGTAAGCGTCGGCGAATGCCATATTGACTGACAGGATTTGTCTGAATACGTCTCCGATGCTGGTATCCGAATTAGAAGTTGGTGACCCAGTTGAATGTGACTGCCAGTCGCATTCCTCATCTGAACTTTCGGGGGTCGTTGTGGGCGTGACATACCCTAACCCACATCGGGTCTTGCTGTAGTAGTCCCGTGATTTGCCAACCGGGATTGGTGGCTTAAAAGGTAATCGTCGACCAGTGCCGTAGTTCAAGCCTGGCGTAGTCTCTAGATCGTACCCCTATTTTTGTATGATATATTTGGATTGAGGGCTGTACAGATAAAGAGGCAGTCTTCCGGCATCTGATTCGTGATCGACCTTCTCTATGGTGAAGGGCTGTGGATCGTCTTTTCGGCTGAAGATGATTGGATGGTGCCCTCCCTCGATTATGCGGTAGGCATCTTCCACTGGAGTAAGCTGGTTTACGGTGTAAACATTTGTCACCTGTGTGCGTAGGTGAGTGCCTATACCGTGTTCCATAGCATACATTGTACAAAGCTTATTAAGCTTGAGGTAGTTCAAAGATAGCCCTTTATTGATGAAGTAAGATATCTTTTCTAGCGGGATTACATCATCTGCAGATGGAACATCAGTGTGGGCAGCCACATACTTGGCCAGCTCTGGTTCCTCTTCAGCCACCCCCTTTATAAATAAAGATTGAGAGGATGACTTGGGCAGCTTGATCATCATGGGCTCTGTTGGTAGGGCCGAACGTGGAGTTATTGGCAAACTAGCAACCCCCAGTTTGGTGCTCGATGCTAGACGGGGAGTCGTTGGTTCACTAGAAGCCCCAGTCGGGGTGACGATTCTTCTTGTGAAGACGTATCGTCATTAGCTTGTCAAAGGGATTGAATTTTTTTGCTTGTGGCTGGCCGACTCTCGGTAACCTGATTGTCAGTGGCTCCGTTGTGGGTCTCGATGCTTGGCCGGACCTTGGCAGCTGGATTATCATTTGCCCTTCTTGTGCCGAGAGACTGATCGCATCCTTACGCAGAGCGGCCGTAAGGGGTACGGATTTGCCAGGTTTGCGAGCTTGAAGGTGGATCGTCAGAGGTTCTTCTGATCCTTAGGCCATTTCAGTTCGAGCTTGTACCTCTTCATCTAGGTGCCTCTTCGACTTCTCGTATAAGCAGGAATCTGAGTAGTAGGACTCGACTCCTTTGAAGGGATCGATGTCGACAAATTTCGTCCTCACAAAGCCGTATTTGTCGATATACTTGAAGCACTGGTGCAGCATGGAAGGCACGATCACATAATCGTGTATCCAAGGGTGCCCCAAGAGGATGTTGTAGGAAGTGTTCGCATCTATGACGTAGCAGGTCACTTCTGACTGGAGATCGCCAATTTGGCACTTCAAGCGAATCTTCCCAATTGGGTAGCTTCTGCCCGAATTGAAACTGCAGATGGCGGTGCTTGTTAGTGTCAGACGATGCATCGGAATACGAAGATGATGTAGCAGACCCTTCGGGATGATGATTATGGAAGAGCCAGGATCAATGTGGATCCGGTCCACCTTCACGTCCCCAATGTATCCAGTGTAGTATAACGGACGATCGTGTAGATTGGTTTTGATGAGCATATCTTGCGGATTGAAGACAATGTTGGGCATCGCTCCTGTGCAAGCCCTATCTTGGAGACTTGCAGGCGGGCTCTCTCCTGTAAGGTTGACCTGAGCCAGATAGGCGTCGGCATTCTGGAGTGCATCGCTCAAAGCCGTGCGAACATCCTTCGAGAGTCTCAAGAGCTCGTATAATGATAATTTGGCCGATGTGTTGGCCAACTGCACCAAGATGTCAAAGTTGTAGGGCCTCTCCAGCCCCTGAGGTGTTTCTTTCCGGAGGGATTTGTCGAAGCGAGTCTCCTTTGGCCTAGGTTTGTCGGTCGTCGGAGGCTGAGAAGGCCCTGGAGTGTCAGTAGTAGCCGGTGGATGATCCTCAGTCGAGTTATCAGCCATAGGTTGGGATTGTGCCCCAGATCGGGTAACAACAGCCGTGACTTCTTCGACATCTGCCAAGATTGTGCGACAAGATCTGACTTTTCTACTTCTCTTCTTGTGAATGAAAGGTGGCATGGACCGAGTCACCTCATGTACCAGGTTCGGATGGACCCACATGACCTCTCCCCGTGATATGGTGAGGGCACTAGACTGGCAGCCTGATCCCGAGGAGGTAGAAGATTAGCAATCTCCATTGTCGCAAGAGGGATGGGTATCACACCGTCTTGAGTCTCTGTTGGAGGAAAGCTACCGAATTGTACGGACACTATGTTGGCTGCCACGATTACCTCCTCGAAATCGATGGCCAGAGCGTTCGAATCGATGAGGTTTTGGATGTATCGCTTCAATTGGAAGCAGTCATGTGTAGCATGGTAGACGTAGCGGTGGTAATGGCAGTACTTCGGGTTCTCCATATCTGTCGGCCGAGGTTCCCGTCTTGGTGGAGGAAGCTGAATTCTGTCTCCTTGGATGAGCATGTCCAAGATGGACTTGATGTGACCGTCTTCGAAGGAGTAAGTAATTTACGGCCATTGATTGTCTGCCGGTTTTGACTCAGGTTTCTGGGCTGTGTCGGCCACCATAGCCTGCTTGCCCCTGTTGTCCCGATTATTGGAGGGGCTACCCCCATTGTCGTTGTTGGTGTTAGGACGCTTGCACTTGTTCTCTCCCTCCGAGATGTGGAATCCCAGTTGGCGAGCCTTCTTCAACCATTCTTCGGCGCTTGTGGCACTAATGATGAATGTCTTCCAATCCTTAAATTGACTTTCGCCCATCCAGAGACTGATTGTTGGGAGCAATCTCTTTTGGCAAATTTTAATCAAGGAGGAATCCGGGTTACCAGACGGCAACTTCATTACGGTTTGGCAAAACCGCTCAATATAGTTCCTTGTTAGCTCCTTCTCCCCTTGGACGACGTCCATGAGGGTGGACATTGTAACGTCCTGTCCGATTTTGTAGAATCTTTCCAAGAACAGGCGCTTGAAGCTGGCGAAGGAGTGGATGCAGTTGTCTGGCAGGTTGTGGTACCAGTCGAAGGCGACTCCTTCCAATGCCCCAATGAATAATCGTGTAAGGATGGCGTCGTCATGGGGCAAATGGTCGGTGGTGACTTCGAAGTAAGTGATGTACCGGCTTGCGGAGGTCTTGCCATCATAGGGATTGATATTGAACGACTTATATCTTGGTGGGAAAGAGACATCCCTCCATGCGACAGAGTATGGTTGCCCTATTCTGAGGTCTTGAGAGGCTTCACGAGCGTGAAACATGGCTCGGAGTTCCTGGACCTCCCTTTTTGCTTCTCTGGCCTCATCCGTAGCGGTGGGAGCCGTCATTTCAGGATGATTATTGCCCGGATTCGGTGTCGCTGAGTTCGAGTCCGCATTGACCGCAGGACCCACGCTTATTTGTCAGGTGTCCCTCCTTGCAGAGTTGGAAGAGCCGCTTTGATCTCGTCTACAAACTTGACTAAGGCATGTAGTATGGCCTCCAGAGTGTCGATGCGTTGGCGATCACTGGAACCCCCTTGGTTGCTATCCGTCATGAACACCATCCTTGCATGAGGAGAGATGGAAGGAACGGTGGAGGACGTGCCCTCCGAATTATACCCCTGTACTGAGAAGTCATCAGGATATGTGGGAATGTTCTCCTCTGGTTCGGACTCAGAAGGAATAGTACCCCCAACTTCAGAGCTTGCTTCATCTAGAGAGTCGTGGACGTCCTCGGGGACGTCGACATCTGCTGTATCTGATGGAAGAGTTGTTTCCTCGGTCTCGTCTCCTTGGAACATCGGATTGTCGTGGATGTTCGAAGGAGTGCTACCCCCAGTTCCAGCGACCCCCAGTGGTGTGGATGATGAATCTCCCACTGTAGTAGATTTCGTCTTTGAACGGGTGCCTTGGAAAACTCCGGTGGTGGACAACTGTTTAGACGATAATTTTTTAGCTGCAGTAGTTAATATCTTTGGGCTGGAGACGCTTGTCTTCTTCCCTCTCCCCTCGGCGGGGATTTTCTGAGTAGAATTACAGGAGACAACAGGAGGCGCTTCGTCCTCTGAGCTTGGGTATTGTAGCCTTCGGAAGACGGATGGCCGGTCTTCTTTTACTGTCGCGTTGTTGCAACAGCAATTGACGATGATTTGGGTGCAGTGACGTCCATATGAGGACTCCTTGCACACCGAGGCCCCTTCTTTTTCCTTGCACTTGTGGAGGATAACCTCACGCAGGTCAGAGGAACCACTTTGTTCGTTTACCGCCGGGGGCTGGACTCGAGTGATTCTGTACAACTTTCCATCAGAGGCCCGTATAACGGTATGTGGAGTGCTCGGATGGTCAGAGGTCGGGACAGTCGGCTGAGCTTGCCAAGCTCGCGCCGCCTTGGACTTCTTCACTCTAGCGCATGAGGGCACATAGTAGGAAGAGGCCAAGTGGTGCTGGAGAGAGTCAGACATATTCTCTTGGGCACATGAGAGATCAGGACCATAGGAGAGGCGATCGAAGACTGAGCCTGAGTTGGGTCGAGCAGGCAGTATGCGGCTGGAGTTGCCAGTCTTCATACGGCAAGCAGTCGTGGCCGCATAGGCTTTCTTCATGCGGCTGAAAATCATGGCCGCATGGATATTCTTCATTTAGCTGGCTGTTTCAGCCGCATGAGCATCGTACATGCGGCTGACAGTCTTGGCCGCTTGAGAATTCGACTTCTTCCTAGAGCACATAGAATTATTCTTTGTCCCTGCAAGTCCAGCATCGTAGTGCTTTCCTCTGCCGGACTTGGGGACAGCAGAATCCTCTATGGCTCGAAGTGGGGCCGCATGAGAATCGCCTTCGCCGTCTTCGGCAGCAGAGAGTACTCCGTCTAGGGCCTGGGCCTGGGAAGGAGCAAATGATTTTGGCCTCCACTCCTTGCGGGCCTTCTTCGTACGGGCTTGCCGCTGGACCGGGCCAGCGCCCTCGTCGGAGAGCATTTCTTCAAACGCTTGTTGGTCGAAGCGGACGGCCATCTTCTGTTGTGTGGAGACAAGTTTGGCTGTATCCGATTGCGTTACCAACTCCTCAGCCATGGAGAAGTTTCTCCACAGCAGAGTCGCCATCATGTTTGCCATTGATTGTAAAAGTACATAACAGTTTTATGGAAGGACTGAACTTAGACTCACAATACAAACTCGCTTGTACAAAGAAAGCCTAGGGACGAAAATCTAGGTACAGCAATCTAAGTACAATTGTTTATTTTAGATTCTGGGGGTAACGATAGAGGCTCGGGAAAGCGACGGCAGCTCGTCCTTACTCCTTGGACGATCGGATGCAGCCTTGACTCCGGGGAAGAATTGCTTGGCGTTGAAGAAATGCTCTCGTTGCTCTCTCCATATGTCTCTCTCTGCGTGTGTGCCCTTTTTTTGGCAAGGGAATGACACCTTGCTATTTATAGAAATGGGTCGTCATTAGGGTTTGGGAGGATTGTCCCTTCTTAAAGTGGCGACGGCCTGTTGATTGATCAATCGGGGCCATTAGTCTTGAGTATGATGAATCTGGGCCATTAATATAGATTGCGCCAAATCCTATCAGTAACTAATTAATACCGATTGTAATAAATCTCCATCATGATGATTTGATGTCTACGAATCTGAATGAATAAATTTAATTCATTCCTTCACCACGTGTCCCAGATTATTGGGATTTGACCCAATCTTTGATTGCAGTAAATCTAGTTTTTTGATATTGATTGGCTTTATGACATGTGGCCTGCCACGTGGCTCAACCGTGAGCCACTGAAGAAATCTGAGCCGCATAAGGTTGGCCACGTGTCAAGGCTGATTGAGGAGTGGCCCCTGATTATTTGAACCGCATAATGATGATCTGGGCTGCATAGGCGTAGGTGGCCGTCTAATGGGTATCTTCTTCGTGAGCCGCATGGAGATAGTCTTCATGAGCCACATGGGGGAAACTTAAATTAACCGCATAAGACATCTTTGCCCTGAGCCGCATAGGACAGCTTCGGCCTGAGCCGCATGGGGAGTCTCCGCTCGAGCCGCATACGACTGTCCATGTGTCAAGGCCACGTGGCACTTTCTGGATCTCGGAGGATTTGTGTCAGAGATTTCCTTTATTTTCCTAGGAGTCTGCCATTATGACAGAGTCATAATTGCTTCTTCGTGTCAGGACTATCGCCTTGTCAGAGCTGTCAGCCGTCAAGATAATTAATGCAGTATAGGACAAAGGGGAGAGCTGTTTGCAGGCCACGTGGCTTCATTCGAGCCGCATAGGTGCTTCTGCCGCATGAATCTCTGAGCCGTATAGGCTTTCTGAGCCGCATGGGTTTCCCTGGCCGCATGGATCTTTCTTTATTCTTTTCCATGCTTCTACACAGGCCTTGGAGGAGGTGGCTGAATTCGACCTCCTTGTATGAGCATGTCCAAGATGGGCTTGACATGCCCGTCCTCGAAGGAGTAGGTCATCTGAGGCTACTACTTTTTTGTCGGCTTTGGTTCAGGCTTCTGGGCTGTGTCGGCCACCATAGCCTGCTTGCTCTTGTTGTCTCGGTTGTGGGAGGAATTGCCCCCGTTGTTGTTGTTGGCATTAGGGCGTTTATCCTTATCCTCTCCCTCCGAGATATGTAGTCCCAATTGGCGAGCTTTTTTCAACTTGTCTTCTGTGCTAGTGGCACTGATGATGAACGTCTTCCAGTCCTTAAACTGACTTTTGCCCATCCAGAGGCTGATCGTGGGGAGTAGCCTCTTTTGGCAAATTTCAATTAAGAAGGAATCAGGGTTACCGGAAGGCAATTTCATTGCGGTTTGGCGAAACCGCTCGATATAGTTCCTTGTCAGCTCCTTTTCTCCCTGAACAACGTCCATGAGGGTGGACATCGTCATGTCTTGTCCTACTTCATAGAACCTCTCAAGGAACATACGTTTGAAGACAGCGAAGGAATGGATGCAGTTGTCCGGCAAGTTGCGGTACCATTCGAAGGTGACCCCTTCCAGTGCCCCGATGAACAATCGCGTAAGGATGGCATCGTTATGGGGCAGATGGTCGGTTGTGACCTCGAAGTAAGTGATGTACCGGCTCGCAGAGGTCTTTCCATCATAGGGATTGATGTTGAATGGCTTATATCTTGGTGGGAAGGGAACATCTCTCCATGCATCAGGATACGATTATCGTATCCTGAGGTCCTGGTAGGTTTCTTGGGCGTGGAACATAGCCCGGAGCTCCTGGACCTCTCATCTTGCCTCCCTAGCCTCGTCTGCAGCGGTGGGAGCCGATATTTCAGGAGGATTATCACCCGGGTTCGGTGCAGCTGAGTTTGAGTCCGCATTGACCGCGGGACCCAAGTTTGTTTGGCCAGGTGTTCTTCCTTGCAGAGTTAGAAGGGCCTCTTTGATCTCATCTACGAATTTGACCAATGTATGCAGTATGGCCTCCAGAGTGTTGATGTGTTGGCGATCACTGGGACCGTCTTGGTTGCTGTCCGTCATGAACACCGTCCTCACGTGAGAAGAGATGGAAGGAACAGTGGAGGACGTGCCCTCTGAGTCATACCCTTGTACAGAGAAGTCGTCATGGTATGTGGGAATATTCACCTCTGGTTCAGACTCAGAAGGAGTGGTACCCCCAGCTTCAGAACTTGCCTCGTCCTGGACGTCCTCGGGGACGTCAGAACCTGCTGCATTGGTTGGAGGAACCGTTTCCCCTGGATTATCTTCTTGGAACACCGGATTGTCGTGTATGTTTGGAGGAGTGCTACCCCCGGCTCCAGTGCCTCCCAGAGATGTGGCAGATTTCGTCTTTGAGCGGGTACCTTGGTAAACTTCTCCTGTAACCGTGGTAGACAACCGCTTAGAAGAGAGTTTCTTGGTTACGTCGGTAGAGATTTTTGGACTGGAGACACTTGTTTTCTTCCCTCTCCCGCTGCCAGAGATCTTCAGAGCAGAATTGCAGGAGGTGATGAGAAGTGCCTCGTCTTCTGAATTTTGGTGTTGCAGTTGCTGGAAGACGGACCGCCGGACTTCTTGTACTGCCGCGTTGTTGCAGCAGCAGTTGACAATGACTTGGGTGCAGTAATGTCCATGAAAGGACTCTTTGCACACCGAAGCTTCTTCTCTTTCCTTGCGTTTGTGGAGGATTACGTCACGCAAATCAGGTGTGTCTCGAGCAACTATGTTTGTTCCCTGATTGTTGGGAGACTCTTGGGAACCACTTTGTCCGCTTGCCGTCGGGGGATGGACTCGAGTGGTTAGGTACAACTTCCCATCGGAGGCCCGTATAACAGTAAGTGGAGCGCTCGGATGGTCAGAGGTTAGGACAGCTGACTGAGCTCGCCGAGCTCGCGCTGTCCTAGACTTCTTCGCTCTAGCACCCGAGGGTGCATAGTAGGAAGAGTCTAAATGGTGCCGTACAGAGTCTGGCATATTTTTTAAGGAGCATCTGGAGTCAGAACCGCATGAAAGGCGGTCAAATACTGAATCTGAGCCGCATAGAGCATTCATGCGGCTGGCATTTGTGGCCGCATAGGAATTTATGCGGCTGGATCTGTTGGCCACATCAGCATTCATACGGATGGATCCGTTGGCCGCATTAGCATTCATGCGGCTGGATTTATTGGCCACATCAGCATTCATGCGACTGAATCCGTTGGCCACATCAGCATTCATGCGGCTGGATCTGTTAGCCACATCAGCATTCATGCGGCTGGATTTGTTGGCCACATCAGCATTCATACGGCTGGATTTAATGGTCGTATGAGTCTTCATGCGGCTGGATTTGTTGGCCGCATGAGCATTCTTCTTGCGGCTGGCACCTTTATGCGGCTTCTTCCTAGACCACATAGAGTCCCCATTTGCTTTCTCAAGTCCAGCATCGTAGTGCTTTCCTCTGCCAGACTTGAGAACAGTAGTGTCATCCGCGGCCTGAAGTGGGGCCGTATGGGAGTCTTCTCTACCGTCTTGGGCAGCGGAGAGAACTTCTTCCAGAGCTTGGGGAGGAGCAAATGATTTGGGCCTCCACTCCCTGTGGGCCTTCTTCGTGCGGGCTTGCTTCTGGACTGGGCCAGCACTCCCGTCGGAGAGCGACGACAGCCCTGTCTTACTCCTTGGACGATCGGACGCAGCTTCGGCTCCGGGGAAGAAATGCTCTTGCTCGGATGTGGATCACTCTGTGTCTGGCTCTGTGCGTATAACTCCGTGCTCTCTTTTACAAGGGAATGGCACCTTGCTATTTATAGGCATCATGGATGGAGGTGTATTTCTACGTGACGGATTCTGAGCCCCGGACCATTATGTTGATTGCCATAAATCTGGTTTGTTGTGATTGCAATATATCTGGACAATTATGTTGATTGCCATAAATCCAGATTGTAATGATTGCATTAAATCTGGATGATTATGATGATTGCAATAAATCTGGCTTGTTTAGAATTTGACCAAATCTGGACGGTTATGTTGATTGCAGCAAATCTGAGTTATTGAGATTTGATCGACTCCTGCCATGTGTCCTACATTGACTGCAATAAATATGAATTATTGAGACTCAATCAGCTCCCGTCACGTGTCCCAACTGCTGCGAGTCGCATGGAGGACTGTCATGGTTGGGCCGCATGAGTGTGGCCTTTAACCGAACCGCATGAAAGTCCTTACCAATGAGCCGCATGAAGGTGGCCACAGCATGAGGGGGGCAGCCGCATGAAGGTGGCAGCCGCATGAGGGCGGGAAGCCGCATGAAGGTGGCAGCCGCATGAGAGTGGCTGCCGCATGAGGGTGGCAGCCTCTTGAGGATGGCAGCCGCATGAGGGATGGTAGCCGCATAGGGAGCTTCGGAATTGGTGGATTGTGCTAGCTATAAAGATTTTCTTCGTTTCCTTAGGAGCATGCCATTTATGTCAGAGTCATCATTACAGCTTTATGTCAGAGCTGTCAATTCACCTTTATGTCAGAACTGCCGTGTTGCGTCAGAGCATTAAATGAGACCGCTACTTGATGGCCAGCTGTAAAGGCGAATCGCATAGGGCCACGTGGCTTTTACCCGAGCCGCATGGAGCTATTGGAGATTTCTGAGCCGCATGAGGCTCTGAAGGACTTTTGAGCTGCATGAAGCTCTAAAGGACTCTTGAGCCGCATGAAGCTCTAAGAGATTCTTTGAACCGTATGAGACTCCCTCTGTTTTGAGCCGCATGGACTTTTCTGTTCTTTTCCATGCTTCTACAATAACAATGGAATGAAACTACAAAGTGCATAAACAAAATAAATCCTAAGCATCAGCAGCAGCATCATAAAAGGGACCACGACCGTCACGGAGCACGAGAAGGTCCTGCAAAATTAGATGGGCCTTTGGCAGAGCGACGAGGATCAACATACGCTGCATCCGGATCTAAATACCTCATGACCCAAGTGTTGTCGATACGGTAACCTTCGCGAGAAGGATCTTGTACCATGGGGTAAGACACTGTAGGATGAGTAGCCAGGGTGTACTAGATGTCATGCAGGGTATTGCTGATGGCCATTATCTGTAAGGTAGTGCGATAATCCATTTGAATCCAGCGATCGTCCTCCAAGCAAAAATGATCTCTCAACACATTCTGAATGGACTCAAGGGTAGCAGGTGGCTCGAGCTCAGGTTGGCCAAGAGCAGGAGGATCAGCATGAGCATCGGACTCGGAGTACTCTGACTCAGCAGGGTACTCAACAGCTGCTAGAAGCCTTCGTGCCTTAGACAGATAGGCATGGGCTGGAAGGAACTGACACTCAGAAAGTGGATTATAGAACACATGAAAGATTATCGGCAAATACAAGGCATAGACCAATAATCGGGGTCTCATCCATGCACGAATCATCCAGTCCATCATCGTGCGTGGAAAGTTGAAAAGGACATGGAAGTAGAGATAAGAGCAGGAATCTCAAGATAGGATACTTTATCGGTCGATCCCTCTTTTGGCAAGATCGTGGAGAAAATAATTCGATAAAGTTCATACAAATATGGGTTAAGATATTTAGCCCGTAGCTTGCGGGGATGAGTGTTAGTAGTACACAAGTCGTCCTTGAAGCTCTCAAGGGAAGATCCATCGGAAAATTGAAACTGTCGGGCATCGACAAGTTTCTACCAAGAATTGGGTTCCAGGATCTCAAGATATTCCGCAAGCTCAAAGTCATCAAAAGAAATATCGATACCAGCGACATGGGAGTAGATCCGTATGTCGTCAAAAGTTAGGTTACAATAGAAAATTTTGGATCACATTCAAATAGACTATAGATGAGGTAGTAACTAATTCATCTAAGCACAGATCATGGAACAATGAATCATATGCCAAAAAATAGTAAAATTAATCGGATGACCCGCATACACACTCCGTGAACAAAAAACGGCAAACAAGTCATTAGAAGCCTCCAATGATATAAAAAATGTGTTCATTGAAGGTGTTAGGGTCTTGTGGTGGTGGTGGATTAAAAAGAGGATAGATTGGAGGAGCAAGAGGAGGAAGAAGATGGGAAGATGATGCACCATCACTCCTTCTTCTCTTGCCTCTACCAAAGAGTCTTGGAGCCATAGAGAATTTTAAAGTTTTGAAAAAGAAATATAGAAGAATATGAAATTATACCTCACCTAAAGGAGAAAAGAAGGAAGAGATCCCTCCAAAAGCTTTAGATCTTGAGTTTGGGAAGAAAAAGAGCCCTAAAAGTGGAGTTTCTAAATGTTTAGAGTTCCAATTTTGACTCTAGTTAAGGCGAGTAAAGAGCTCTATCGCTCTCGCGTCTCCGAACCTCTTCGCGTTAGCTCGAGCTAAATTTCATCGACCCTATAATTCAGCTAAAGTCCTACGATCCATTCTCTGATAGCAAGTATCAGTCCCAGTTGTTGTGTTGTGACAGTCACTTTGGTGCCATCGCAGTAAGGATCGCCCGATCTAATCGCTTTACAGAGGGCTAACACGGTGAATGGAGCTATTACTGCGAGATACGGAGCAAGAGCAAAGCGAGAGGGTAGGGAAAGATCCGTGCAGGCTTGGGACATGGCATACTAATAGAGTGCATCAAGATTATAGGTTATAGGCCAGTCATAATCTATAGGATTGATTCTGGCTTCTCTTGGACTACTAACTCGACTATGATTTCTCTCCGGGAGGCCTTTGCTAAAAACGTTGGAAGAAAATCTGTGCGAAGGCTGTCTGTGGGTAAGGCAAAGGTCATCAAAGCTAGGGCAAGGGACAAGCAAGGAATATTCCTCTGCGTCCGCTGCTATTTCATCTGCTGCTATTTTGAAGTGATTGATGTTGTTTAAGAAGTTCATTTTACGTATATATATCCATATACCCACTCGACCCTTGAACCCGAAATAAGAAAAGCAGGATTGGGCGCCCCGGGGATTCTTTTCTTTCGGCTCTCATCTTTACCTGGAAATGAAACTCAAAAAAATGCTGTCCGAGAAAGGTCATTATAGAGAGGTAGTCATAGAATCGATTTACTTGTCCACTTGGGGAGTCTCGGACGAAAGACTCATTCCTCAGTTGCTTCTCTTTCCTCAGCCGCTTTAGCGCGCCTAGCTGACTTAGTTACAAGGGTCCAGAGACACCAAGATCACTCGTTTGGTACCCGGATAAGCCACATTCCAAAGAAGAACTTTGGGCTTGGCCCTAGAGAGCAAAGCCAAAGCAATCAATCATCTTAACTTAAGGGTATTTTTGCTTCTATAAACAGGAAGGGCTGGTCTGGAATGCGCTGGTTCGAGCCCAGCTCATGACAAGGCTCCCTTCTAGGGAGTAGTCAAGATAAGATGACTCTGATCTTTCTTTTCCTTCTATGGAGTGGGATGTGTGCTTTTTTTTTCAAAACCTACTGATCTTACTCAAAAAGAGTCAATGGCAGCAGACGCAGAGGAAGAAATCCTTGATCTTCGGACTAAGATGCTGACTTTGCCGTAGAAAGAGTAGCTCAACTCACTTCACTCAAGAGAAGGCGAGTGAAGTGAGTCGAAGTGAGGCGAGCGACAGTGAGGTGACCGATAGGGTGCAAGAGCTAGTGAGGAAGGAAGGATAGGGAGTCTGGTTAAGCCTCTTATTACTTATGGCATCGCAGGCTCCTCGCTTTCTGCCAGAAAGCAAAGACAGCAAGATAAGATATGAAGAAGACCATGAAATAGGTATAATTGGAATTGTGAAAGCCCTATATAAGCAATAGGACCATTCACAGAGACCAAGGCCAGAACCTCCACCAGCCGACGTGTCTACTCAAAATCGTCAAAATATGCTGAAAATTCATGTTCAAGTTGAAATAAGGCCGAAGGGCTAACACAGCCTCGGGCTGGTAAAGGAACCGTCTTTTATAAGACGTTAGGCGCGCCCTTCTTCTCTTTCTTCGCTTGGTTCGACCGACAGGGGAGGGAGAGGAAAGACACGTCATGTCTCTTTAGATGCAAATAAGGATAGTCTTCTAATCATGGTATGCTCTACTATTGTCTTCATTCCCGAAGTACCGATGGAGAACGAGACAGCTTGACGGCTGAGTGCTCTTTCTAGGGTCGGCGTGCGTTACTTCACACCCACAAAAGAAAGGTGTGACAGACTAGAAAGGTCTTATTTGACCGCTTTTGCGCAAGTAAAATTCTGCTTTTTTTCCAGTCTATCATCTATGATGATTCATACATTCGTCGTGGAATTAGACCAAGGGGAATCCCCATAGGACCCCGTCTCCCGCATCTTTCGCACGTAGGAGATCGAGGCACAGCCTCAGGGCTATGTGGAAGTAGATCGATTACCCTAGGTAGACAACTACATAGAGGGTCTCTACAAGTCTATAAATAAGTTTCCAGATCGGTAGTAGTCCAGTCGATTTGGCAGAAATATGTAAAATTGTCCCTCCTAAAAAGATGATTCCGAAATAAATGGGCAATAGTTAGGAGAGGTGCGCCAGCGGTGAGCAGAAACAAGGTTATTAGATACCGAAGGAAAGCCCGGCCAGAACCACACGTACAAGTTTCCCTGCATGTGGCTCGTCCGTGATAACTTCTTCGGATTTGCTTGAACTAGCGGACCGATCACTAAACCCCCTCCAGCATGATCGAATCGGAACTAGTTAGGAATCTCCTATTTTTTAACCTATATAGTCATTGTAATCTAGTAATTATTTGAAAGGTTTTTCTCTACCATTACCATATTATTTTTTTTCTGCCCATAGAGTCGAAGATGTTAGAGTTCTCCATAATTGTTTAGCTCTGAGCATTCGGCTGACACTCCCACCACGACACCCGGTTGGTAAACCGTTTTCCTTTGCCAACACAACATTCCCTATTTGGCAGTCAAAGAATTAAGATGAAGCAAAGAATCTACACATGATAATAGGAGTGAAACCTCCATTGTATCAAATTCCTCTAAAGCTGCCTTGTTGGATGGAGAAGAACCTCTTTTCGTTGATCGAAAATCATGCATTGGCTGGAGACAAATATAGGTTAGGGTTTGAAAAAATTTTATTTGGAGGAAGGTGGAAGAAGAACAAAGTTTGGAGAGAGGGTTTGCTCTCGGGTTTAAGAAGTTTGGGGCAGCAAGTCGGGTTAAATCCTGACCGTCGAATCAAAAGAATGGGTGGCTGAGAAACAGAGAAGGTTCCGTAAACATGGACACAGAGTTCGGCCCGAACTCTGTGTGGGGCAGAGTTCAGCCCGAACTCTGCCTCCATATGCACAGAACACTGGAAATTTTGAAAATGACTAAGTTTTGATTGAAAATGAATTGAATTTGAAAGTTTGAATTAAATAAGTCATAAATGTAATTAAACCATATAACAAATAATGATTTAAGACATCGATTATTACGATGAAACTGCCATGGGGTAGCTGTAGGGGCCAGATTCCAGCTAGCGGTAGTCCGAAGACTAGTACACCGTATCGCTTAGGCTTTTACGTCTTATTGTTAGAAGGACCCTTTCGGCTTGTACCCATAGCAAAGTCACCATAAAGATATATGTTATAATCATTATTTACGCAGACCAATTTATTTTATGACAGTTTCTTCCAAAATTCCTAACTCACGACAAAGAAAGTTGAAGCGCTCTTCGGCCAATGGTTTGGTAAAGAAGTCTGCTAGCTGATGTTCAGTGTCTATGAACTCTAATTAATCGTGCCTTGTTGTTGATGATCACACAAAAAGTGATGTCTAATCTCTATGTGTTTAGTGTGTGAGTGACAAACTGGGTTCTTGGTCAGATTAATGGCACTAGTGTTATCGCAGAAAATAGGTATGTGCTTGAAACATAAGTTGTAGTCTTCAAGGGTTTACTTCATCCACAGAATCTGTGCACAACAACGACCAGCTGCAATATATTCAGCTTCTTTTATGGATAGTGCGACAGAGTTATGCTTCTTGCTAAACCATGAGACTAACGCCTTTCCTAGCGAATGACACGTGCCGCTGGTACTCTTACGATCGACTTTGCATCCTACAAAATCAGCATCGGAATATCCGATTAAGTCAAAGGAAGTGGTTTTAGGATACCATAAGCCTACCGTAATAGTTCCTTTAAGGTATCTAAAGATACGCTTAACTACGGTCATGTGTGATTCCTTAGGATTGGCTTGATATCTAGCGCATAAGCAAACACTAGACATAATATCGGGGCGATTAGCAGTTAAATATAATAAACTACCAATCATACCCCGATACTTACGTTGATCGACCAGTTTGTCGCTTTCATCAGGTTCCAGCTTTGTGGTAGTAGCCATACGGGTGCTGATCAGTTTGAAGCTGTCAAGCTCAAACTTTTTCAGCATGTCCTTTACATATTTCGACTGAATGATGAAGGTGCCTTACGAGAGTTGTTTGATTTGCAGTCCAAGGAAGTAGTTGAGCTCCCCCATCATGCTTATCTCGAACTCGTTCTGTATACACTTGGCAAATTCCTTGCATAGACCCTCATTAGTAGACCCAAAAATAATATCATCAACATATATTTGTACTAAAAGAATTGTGTCATCAAGAGGCTCGGGAAAGCGACGGTAGAGGCTCGGGAAAGCGACGACAGCTCTGCCTTACTCTTTGGACGACAATTGTTTATTTTTGATTCTGGGGGTGACGGTAGAGGCTCGGGAAAGCGACGATAGCTCTGCCTTACTCCTTGGACGATCGGACGCAGCTTCGGCTCCGGGGAACAAATGCTCTTGCTCGGATGTGGATCACTCTGTGTCTGGCTCTGTGCATATAACTCCGTGCTCTCTTTTACAAGGGAATGGCACCTTGCTATTTATAGGCATCATGGGTGGAGGTATATTTCTACGTGATGGATTCTGAGCCCCGGACCATTATGTTGATTGCCAAAAATCTGGTTTGTTGTGATTGCAATATATCTGGACAATTATGTTGATTGCCATAAATCCAGATTGTAATGATTGTATTAAATCTGGATGATTATGATGATTGCAATAAATCTGGCTTGTTTACAATTTGACCAAATCTGGACGGTTATGTTGATTGCAGCAAATCTGAGTTATTGAGATTTGATCGACTCCTACCACGTGTCCCACATTGACTGTAATAAATATGAATTATTGAGACTCAATCAGCTCCCGCCACGTGTCCCAACTGCTGTGAGTCATATGGAGGACTGTCATGGTTGGGCCGCATGAGTGTGGCCTTTAACCGAACTGCATGAAAGTCCTTACCAATGAGCCGCATGAAGGTGGCCACCGCATGAGGGGGGAAGCCACATGAAGGTGGCAGCCGCATGAGGACGGGAAGTCGCATGAAGGTGGCAGCCGCATGAGAGTGGCTGCCGCATGAGGGTGGCAGCCTCTTGAGGATGGCAGCCGCATGAGGGATGGTAGCCGCATAGGGAGCTTCGGAATTGGTAGATTGTGCTAGCTATAAAGATTTTCTTCGTTTCCTTAGGAGCATGCCATTTATGTCAGAGTCATCATTACAGCTTTATGTCAGAGCTGTCAATTCACCTTTATGTCAGAACTGCCGTGTTGCGTCAGAGCATTAAATGAGACCGCTGCTTGATGGCCAGCTGTAAAGGCGAACCGCATAGGGCCACGTGGCTTTTACCCGAGCCGCATGGAGCTATTGGAGATTTCTGAGCCGCATGAGGCTCTGAAGGACTTTTGAGCTGCATGAAGCTCTAAAGGACACTTGAGCTGCATGAAGCTCTAAGAGATTCTTTGAACCATATGAGACTCCCTCTGTTTTGAGCCGCATGGACTTTTCTGTTCTTTTCCATGCTTCTACAATACCAATGGAATGAAACTACAAAGTGCATAAACAAAATAAATCCTAAGCATCAGCAGCAGCATCCTAATCAAAAGTAAGGCAGAGCTGTCGTCGCTTTCCCGAGGCTCTACCATCTAAGTCTTTTGAAAATAGTCATCCAGCCAGGATTTGAGCGAAGTATAAACGCCAACAGCAATTCTAATGAATTGACAAATACTATAAAAAATGGTTACAATGAAATACAAGACATAATATCAAGAATGAGGAGCAAAACAGTACAAGGTAAACTGAATATCATGTCATGGTGTGAGATATATGGTAAAACTGGAATGTAAAGTGATACAGGCAATCTGATGTACAATATAAATATAAATGGTACCTTAAAATATTAGAGCGTTATGGGAACGGCTTATGTCCAGATCAGACTGTTCCATTTGACTAGCTATGCATAAGTACGAGTATAGAGGATTAGGCTGGTTAAAATAGAAAGCTATGCACAAGTAGTATCAGGTCAAGCTATTCCCTACATGTGGCGAGGGTGAAGCTATGCACAAGTAGTAAACATGTAGGGTATTGAACAAATAATCTTTAATAACTCCCCAATCCCCTGCATAGTATAATGGATCCAACCATGACACGTCATGACACGGGATTCAAAGAGCAGGGGGCCAGCCTACTTCCAAATTAGTGTCTATAACAGTATAAGAAACAAGATCAAACAATATACTAATATTCCAGATAAACAGGGAATAACATCTCATGACAGGATCCAATATATACTAGTCTGTGTATCCTCGAAAATCAAGTAAAACTCAACAACTAAATAGATATAGAAAATATCAAAGCAATAAAAACTATTAGAGAATATACTTGTCTGCGGTCCTAAGCTGTCAATATGAATTGAGCCTTAAAGTGGAGTTACAGACCTATAGATGAGATATACATGTGTTAAATGGGGTTTAACAGTGTTAGACATAATTTTCTAGTATGTAATATGCAATATAGGTCAAGACTAGGTCAAGTGTTGACTCATAGTTGACTTTTGATCAACTGGTCAACCCTGGTCAAACCCTAGTCAAATCTAGGTTAAATGTTGACTCAAAGCTGACTTCCAGTCAAAATAGTCAACCTTGGTCATCCATGGTCAAGTTAACATCTAAGAAGTCCTTACCTACCTAATGTTACCCTTTGTCGCCCTCAGATTTCGTTATACATATTTTGGTATACATGTACGTATCTCGGACCCGTACTTCGACTTGTCCTGGCTGGTTAGTCTTGGGTTTTTGTATTGGCATGGGTTCGTTAGCATTTTATGGTTTGTGTGGTCTATTTTGGCTTTGGCATGCATCGGGTTCGGTTAGGTTCGGCTTAGTTTGGCTCGGTTTGGGTTAGTATGCAAACCCCTACCTACCACTATCCATCATTTATTAACCCAACAACCCTTCTCTCTCCTCAATTATTTTCTCATTAACTCCTTCTTCTTCCTCATAACTCTCTCCACCTACCAAGAGAGAGACTTAGGCAAGTGCAACTTGCTTCATGGAGGAACTCCATTTTTGTTGTTCTATTGTCTTCCTCACGAGATTCTATGACACTTTAGTACTTAGCATTTTCAATTTCCATGGTTTATTTCTTGTAGATCTAAGTTGTTGCATTTCGGATTTCTTGGGTTTTGATCTACTAAACTTGGTTGTTTCCGGAGATTGAGAGTTCAATGTAGTAGGAATCTCGATTTTACGCAAGTTTGACCTTTGAATGGTTGGATCAAGTCTTGGCCAAGATGGGGTTTCTTGAGTTCTTGAGTCCCATGGCTGGTTGTCTCGATGTTGGAGAGAAGACGAAGCCTTTTACGCGCACGTTCTTACGTGCCAGCGTAGTGTTTCCCCTTTACGCACACGTTCTTACGTGCCAGCATAGTGTTTCCCCTTTACGCACACATTCTTACGTGTCAGCGTAATCGGTTCTACGCGAAGTTGATTCGAACTCTACGCAGGGGCTACTCTCGCTCACGTAGAGTCTCGCTCGCGTGGAGTGTTCGCTCGCATAGAGTCTCGCTCGCGTGGAGTTTTCGCTCGCGTAGAGTCTCGCTCGCGTGGAGTGTCCGCTCGCGTAGAGTCTCGCTCGTATGGAGTGTCCGCTCGCGTAGAGTCTCTCTCGCGTAGATTCCCTCGCCCGTGTAGAGTCTCGCTCGCGTGCCGCCTTGCTCGCATAGAGCTATCTTTTCTTGGTATCCCACTCTATTGTAAAAGTATTCTTTTGAGGCGTTTAGCCGACGAGCACGTGTTAACTCGATTGCACTTTACTTACTGTCTGCCTACTGGCTGTAGCATGATTAACAAATCCTAGGGTTGATCATGTATGACTGAAACTCTTGCTAGTCTTCACATTTTGTATGACTAGCTTCATGATCATCCAAATATGTAATGTATGGGATGCCTACTATTGTATATTTGGTGCTCTGATATCTTATAACTGTTATTACTTGCTTGAGATTGAGACAATAGGCTTGTTCATGACCATAAGAGACTGATGGCTTGTAGTTAAACCCTTATGTATCTAGACAGCCATGATCGTATAACGAGGTGGATTGTACTTCAATATACATAGCTGGCTGTGTCCACCCCCGCTCTCCAGTATTCTGGTTCTGGGGCGTGACACGGTTTAAGTGGTGGCCCATGCAGGTCTTGTGAATCAAGATATGTGAGGGTTTACCGAATAGATGTCTCAATTCGCACTCGCCCTTGATCACTGCTCGTATCCTCTAAATTCCTAAAATCTTGACCTGATCACATGCTTGTATCTTTGATCTGTCCTGGTCCTTCCCTATTGTTCCTTGTGTCGTCTTCTTCAGCGGCATTGTTCCTGGTCCTGCCAATCAGCCGGAAGGAGCTCAACGAGTACCCCCACAACAAGGAGAACAAGCTCAGCACTCAGGAGCAGGTTCCTGAGTCATGCTTTCCGAAGGTCCAGAACCCCCAGTACAGCCAGCCCAGCCTACAAGGCAGGATGATGAAGTCTTGGTTGGACTCATCAGGGAGTTGCTTGCATCGCAAGATCGCCGAGGTGATGCATTGCACCAGACAGTACAAGATGCTATGAGCAGAGGTAACAGTGCGACCAACAGCTTCAAGTGCTTGAACCTGTAGGAACGAAATCGTAAAGCACAATACTCTAGAGGGAGGATGAATAGAGTTGGCAGCGGAATAATGCTAATTAAAAAATGTTAGCAGCAAGATCACAGAATAATAATCACAACTGAATAATGTAAAGGCAGAGATAAGAAAGCAAACGCAAAGACAACGATGTATACTAGTTTCCCTCCGTTGAGGACTAATCCAGTCGGTAGAACTCTTGCTACCAGTTGAATCCACTATTGGCAAAATCGCATGTTTTCTTACGAAGTCCTTGCAACTTCTACAATGCGAGCTTTGATACGAAGAACTCATCCAACTTCAATTGTGAAGAGGTATTCTTCAAATCAAGCCTTCTGATTACAATCACTCAGAAACTTCTAGACCGTACCGCACTGGCAAATCGACTAGAGGATTATAATTGGCTTGGGATCTGAAAATTAAAGCTCAAGAAAATTCTTTGGAAGACTGAAAGCTTTAGATAGAGAGAAGATTGAAAGTGAATGAGTGAGTTAAAATGATCAAAATCCTTCTCTATTTATAGGAGTTCCAAAGACAGAATTCGGGCAGAATTCGGGCAGAACTCTATGAGAAAATCTCGGTCAAATTCGCAACTGCAGGAGGACCAAGTTCAGAAGAATTCAAAAATCAAAACGGCCACTAACCGAACTCTGGCCGAGTTCTGTCAGGGTTAGGTTAGGTTTTTAAAAATAGATTTTGGGGATTTTTGAAAACCTTTTTGAAAGCTTTTGTTAATAAGAATGTTTTTCAAAACTAAGGACATTTTAAAAGTATTTTGAAAACATTTTGGAATAGCCTATTTGCCAGTACGACTCGGTGTGCAACGTATTCTTAGACTCAATAAAATAAAAAATACATTGCTTAAAGAAATACAGACTCGAACAGGCAAACATCGCTTCGGTCTTGAACTAAGTAGATAGCCGTTCTTGATCATATCCAAGAGTCCGAGATATCCTGACTAGCTTTATATATCGAGATAGAGTTTGATCAATTATTAAAATCAGTTTGACCATATGACCAATGGGCCAACAATCTCCCCCATTTTGATAATTGACAAACTATGAATGATATAACATTAAAGCTTGGAATAAAATCAAAAATTATTCATGTCCTGCATTTTCCCAAAAGAATGTTAGATCTTTATTTTTCTCCCCCGTTGTCACTTAGCAAAATAATTGCAAAAGAAAAAAACTCTCCCACAATCATTGCATAAATAACTAACAGTGAAAAAACACAAGAAAATAATAAAGAAATTAAAAAGACATCACAGGCATGTAATTGTTCTCAGGCAGTTTATAATAAAACAAAGAATTATTTCACAGGCTGTTTATAATAGAGAAGCAGATAAAAATGCTATAAATAAGTAAATAAACTGATGTGAACCATAAACTACGCATCTCATAAAGATAAAAAGATGTTCAGAAGACATCAATAAATAAATCCAGTACAAGTCCTCAAAAGAAATACTGATAATAAAGTTTAAAAAGATAGAAAAACTTGGAATGTCGGAGCATTTCCAAGTATACAGTAGATAATATCTAAGTCTCAAAAATCAACTAACATATCACAACTCTTCCTCCTCCTCATCATCATCATCAGCATGACCAGCATGTCTAGAAGGACCAGCTGCAGTGGTACCCGCGCCAGAAGGGTGAGGAGCAGCGCCAGTGTAAAACTCACCGACATAGTCTCGAGGAGGAGCACGGTCAGAACGGTACCAATCATATGCGTTACCGGGCTAAAAGTAGGCATGAACAGCCTCATCCTCACAGCGATAACCAGAGAAAGCTGGATCTCTAGGAATGGAACCGGCAGAATGTCCAGTCTGGGCGAAACAAAGATCAGCTAAGGAATTTGCAATCGCCTGATAACGGGTGACGTCGCGGAACTCACGTTCGCGGGCCATATCCATCATCGAGACGTAAAAATCTGAAAGGTACTAGTGTATGCCCTCAAATGTCATAGCATACTGCTGAGGAGGTGGAGGAGGTGGAGCAGTAGCAGGAGCAGTAGGAGAAGCAGTAGGAGGAGCAGCTGCAGTCATACTGCGACGAGATAACTTGAGAAACTTGGGCTCAGGGTCTTGAGTACAAGTTGATAAATTAATGTCGAAACGCTGGAAGATGCGTAGGAGAATCATCGCATAAGAGAGATTTCTATCTCTTGCACGACAACGTCCCATCATCTGAATAATGGTCTTAGGGGCAGAAAATGGGATCCCCTTAAGAATGTGATACATAGCAGATAATTCAAGAGACGTGACATCATCCTTTGAATTAGACTTCGGAAGGAGAGTGGAGTAGATGATGCGGTGTAATTCATAATTAAACAAGTTCAAGTTGTTTGCCTTGAACTTTCCAGAGCGAACTCTATCAGGTGCACAAAGTTCAGCTTTGAAACTAGTAAGTGTCGTGCCATCGGGGAAATCAAATTCAGTAATATCAACCAGCGGTTCACCTTCGTTGGGAATACCAAGGATCTCCGCTAAGAGGACATCATTGAAATTGATATCTAATCCTCCAACACGAGTACTTACGTCAAACGTGTTTAATATGATATTGAAGTAGAACAGTCTAATGGCATTAGCTGCTACGGGAAAACAAAGTTTAACAAAATATTGTAACCCTAATGCCTCAAAGAAAGGGTGGTGATCTGGAAACACAGTCCACTTGATAGGAGCGCCTGTGCATATGGATCTCATGGAAAAGTCTCCATACTACAGAAGGGCTTAGTCTAGGGTTTGAAAGTAAAACCCGTCGAATGCGCCATCGCTAGATTAGACTGGCAAAAAGAGGGAATCCGTGTGTTGATTCGAAGATGAACCTTCCTCACTGGGATTGGTTGTCTTCTTCCTCTTGAAGGGGTTAAATCCTTTTGGTGCCATTTGTGCAACAAAAATAAAATATGCACGAAAATAAATAGAGGGGAAATATGGAGTTATACCTCCCGAGATTTGAGTACGTTGTAGAGAATGACGAACTCCGCACGAATCCAAAGTTTGGATTGATTTCACAACGTGGATTGGGAGAGAAGGAGTGGTGAAGAACTAGAGTTAGGAGGTTCTCTCGTGCGGCTGCTGTTGCTGTTGGATGTGGTTTAGAAGCAATAAAGAAGAAAGGCTCTCGGGTTCTGGTTATATAACCTGATACCCTAACCGAACTCGGGCCGAATTCGATCCAAATTCTGGCCAAATTCGCCTGGGGTTGGTTTGGAACACTTTATTTTTCATTGGCTCATTTCAAATATTTAATTCAAAAATTAGTAATTTCAACCTTCAATTAACATAATTAATATTATTTTATGGATTAAATATCGTTACACAGTGACTATTTCAGATTAGCTGTAGGAGTACTGTCCCAACTGGCAGAGGTTCATCGGGGAACTCTTAAGTACCGCTTCGCTTCAACCGTAGTTGTGGTGACAGACAGACTCTTTATTGGCTTGTCTCTAACATAGTTTTTGCGTATTGAAATATAATCATAAAATAAAATTAATTAATATTATTGACGTCCAAAATTCCTAATTCTCGACGTAAATAATTGAAACGATCTTCTGCTAGAGGTTTTGTGAAAATATCAGCTAATTGATTCTCAGTATCTATGTATACAAGGTCAATATCTCCATTTTGATGATAATCTCTAAGAAAATGATGTCAAATTTCGATATGTTTAGTATGAGAGTGACATACTGGATTCTTAGTCAAATTAATAGTGCTTGTGTTATCACAGAAAATGGGAAAATGTGTGTAAAATAAATCATAGTCTTCCAGGGTTTGTTTTATCCATAAAATCTGAGCACAACAACGTCCTGCGGCGATATACTTAGCCTCTGTTGTTGATAGGGCTACAGAATTTTACTTTTTACTAAACCATGAGACTAAAGCTTTGCCTAAGAAATGACATGTACCACTGGTACTTTTTCTATCAACTTTGCATCAAGCAAAATCTGTATCCGAATAACCAATAAGGTCAAAGGACTTAGTTTTGGGATACCATAAGCCAACAGAAGAAGTGCCCTTAAGGTATCGAAAGATACGCTTAACTGCGCACAAATGTGATTCCCTTGGATTAGCTTGAAAACGTGCACACAGACAAACACTAAACATAATATCTGGACGACTAGCAGTTAAATAAAGTAAACTACCGATCATACCTCGATACTTACGTGTGTCGACCGGCTTGCCTTGTTCATCAATATCAAGCTTTGTCGAAGTTGCCATCGGAGTGCCAATAGGTTTGACATTGTCCAGATCAAACTTCTTTAGCAAATCTTTTGTGTACTTGGCTTAATTTATGAATGTCCCATTGTCAGTTTATTTGATTTGCAGTCCAAAAAAGAATTTCAGCTCTCCCATCATGCTCATCTCAAACTCATTCTGCATACACTTAGAAAATTCTTGACACAGAGATTCATCAGTAGATCCAAATATAATATCATCAACATAGACTTGTATTAAGAGAAGCTTACCATTAAAAGACTTAATAAAAAGTGTAGTGTCAACCTTGCCTTTTGAAAAACCGTTGTCAAGTAGGAAAGAGCTTAGACGATCATACCAAGCATGAGGGGCTTGTTTCAGACCGTATAAAGCTTTCTTCAACTTGAAAATATGATCAGGGTTTTTAAAATCTGTGGAACCTGGAGGTTGTGCTACAAAAACTTCTTCTTTTATGAAACCATTTAAAAATGCACTCTTAACATCCATTTAAAATAGTTTGAAATTATGAAAACATGCAAATGCACATAACATGCGAATGGATTCTAATCTCGCAACTGGGGTATAAGTCTCATCGTAGTCGATACCTTCTTCCTGATTGTATCCTTGAGCTACGATTCGAGCCTTATTACGAGTCACTAAACCATTCTCATTAAGTTTATTTCGGAATACCCAACGGGTGCCAATGACCGGGTGATCAATAGGCTTGGAAACAAGTTCCCAAACTTGATTTTGTTCAAATTGGTTTAATCCCTCTTGCATAGCATTTATCCACAAATTATCACTACATGCTTCATCAATGGTTTTGGGTTCTAGCTGTGAAATGAATGTAACACTAGAAATAATATCTCTACTGGATGCACGAGTACTTACACCTTTGGTAATGTCACCAATTACCAAATCCTTTAGATGATCAGCCGTAAATTTTAATCTTTTCGGCAGACTCTGAAGGTAGCTGGTTCCTGGATCTTCTCTAGGAGGATCAGCTAGTGCTGAGCTTGGTTGAGAATCAGCTGGTGTTGAGTTTGGTACAGATGGATCTTCGTCATTGTCATCGATAGTTATTTGATTCAATTCATCAAAGGTGATGTTGATTGATTCTTCGATGATCATGGTTCGTTTGTTGAAGAATCTGTATCCTTTGCCCTTGGCCGCATAACCTAAAAATATACCTTCATCGGCCTTTTCGTCAAACTTTCCCAAATTGTCTTTTGTATTAAGAATAAAGTACTTACAGCCAAATATTCTAAAATAAGAAACTGATGGAATTCTATCAAACCATAACTCAAATGGAGTCTTCTTCGATTTGGGTCGAATTAGAACTCTATTGAGAACAAAACAAGCTGTATTGACAGCTTCAGCCCAGAAATATTTGGGTAGACTAAACTGGTTTAACATCACTCTGGCCATTTCGGATAGAGTTCTGTTCTTACGTTCCACAACTCCATTTTGTTGTGGAGTCCTAGGGCAGGAGAACTCGTATACAAAATCGTGTGTGTCACAAAATTACTCAAATTTTGCATTCTCGAATTCGCCACCATGATCGCTTGTAATACGAGTGATCATGTAACCTTTTTCATTCTGTACTTTCTTGTAAAAGGCGACAAATTCGGATAATGCATCATTCTTGCGTGTCAAGAAGTATATCCACGTGTATCTAGAAAAATCATCTACAATTACAAAAGCATAGAGCTTACCTCCGAGGCTAGCAACTCTGCTAGGACCAAATAAGTCTATATGTAGCAATTATAGAGGTCTAGTAGTACATACTGCGTTTACTGACTTGAATGTGGATCTGGTAGCTTTGTTCTTTTCATATTGGCTGCATACCGAATCCTTCTTGAATGTTATGTCCGGTAAACCGCGTACTAGCTTCTTTGTGGATAATCTTGAGATTGTGTCCATATTTGCGTGACCGAGTCTCATATGCCACAGATGACTCTTATCACTTTTAGTCATTAAGCATCTACCTGAAATGTTAGTTTCTTCCAACAAATAAAAAACATATATGTTGTCTTCCCTGATACCTTCAAAGATAGTACTACCAGTTGAGCTATCAACTATAGTACATTTGTCTTTGCCAAAGTTGATGCCATAACCATGATCAGCTAAATGACTTATGCTGAGTAGATTATGTTTCAACTCGGTAACCAGACAGACATCTTTAATCACAGAATAGGAAGACTTACCAACATCACCGATACCAATGATATACCCTTTCAAGTTACTACCGAAGGAAACATAGCCTTCCTTCTTCTTCTTCGACAGTATGGCAAATAATGTAGCGTCACCGGTCATATGTCGTGAACAACCGCTGTCGAGGATCCATTTGCTTTTAGCATGTGAAGGGGGTTCCACCTACAAAATAGTTTACAGATGAAACTTTTGGTACCCATTTCTTGTAGGGTCCTGAAATGTTAGCTCTTGGTATCCAATCATAAATATTTAAATCAACAAGCTTTCTGATTCTACATGCAGGTAAAATATGACCAATGAGGCCACAATAATGACATTGTGCATATTGAGTATTGAAAGCTGAGTGGTGTGTATGATTGGTAGGTTTAGGTTTTCTAGTATTGAAGAAAGCATGCCTATAATCCTGTTTGGGCTTAACCTTTTGGGGTAAAGGTTTTATAGGGTTAGGTCTGACAGTGTTTGGCTTGGGAATGTTCCAATTTTTCGGTAAATGACACGTTTTAGGGTAGGAAGCAGCAGTCTCAGGCTGTTTTTCTAACCTAATTTCCAATCTTTTGGAAGTGTCATACAACTTAGTATAATCAAAAGTGAGTGATTCCATTCTGATTTGTGCACATTGAAGATTTTTCTTCTCTTTAGAAAGTTCTTCTTTTAGTTGGTCAATAACCTTGTATTTCTCTTCAGATGACTTGGTAGTCTCGTGTAATAAGAGCTTGATAGAAGAAAGCTCACCAGACTCACTAACATTATTTCTAACCTCAGCTAGTAGGTCGGTAAGTCTTCCTATTTCACCTTTGTACTCTTTGAGTACCTTCTTAGAGGTCTGATATTTGCTACGCAGTTTCCTGTAATCACTTATCAGTTCACTGAAGGCATCTCCTAATTGCTTAAATATGAAGTCATCATATGTATCAACTACAGGTTCAGTAGGTACCTGATCGGATGCCATAAAGCATACGTTTGCAGCGTCTTCTGATTGTTCGTCTTCTGAGTCGCTGGTGTTGGCATACTTTCGGGATGTTGATCTCTTCAGGTTCCTTTTCTCATACCTGTTGCTCTTCTTGCTTGATGATGAGTTTGTAGGACAATCCTTCTTCATGTGTCCCTTCTTCTTGCAGCCGTAGCAGACAGCATCATCTTGATACCAGTTGTTGCTACTGTTGTTTTCTTTGTCTCTCTTCTCATATCTCCTGAATCTTTTGAATTTCCTTGCTAGGAGTGCTTGATCTTTAGCATCAGATTCACTGCTGTCTGAGTCACCTTCAGCAGCTTTTCTGTGCTGAGCCTTGAAAGCGATCGTCTTCTCCTTTGGTGCAGGCTCTTCAAAATCTTGTAGCTCCAGTTCATGAGTGAGTAGCTTACCCATAAGTACTTCGAGGGAAATAGTTGTGAGGTCGTTCCCTTCAATGATTGCAGTAGCCTTTGGAATCCAGTTCTTGGTAAGTGCTCGTAGGAGTTTGCGAATCTTTTCATGGTTACTGTACTCTTTGTCTAGGGAGGACAAAGGATTTACAATATCCAGGAATCTTTCGAACATCTGAGTAACTATTTCGTTGGGCTTCATCTTGAACACCTCATACTCTTGAGTAAGTCTGCTGACCTTTGATTCTTTGACTTGAGTCGTGCCTTCATGTGTGACTTCAAGTAGCTTCTACACTTCATTAGCAGTTGTACAGATAGATACCCTGTTAAAATCTGTTCTGTCTAAAGCACAAAATAGGGCGTTAATAGCACGTGCGTCAAGACTGGCCTTTTTCTTTTCCTCCTCTATATATCTGTTATGGGGTTTTTTAACTAAAACTCCATCAACATTTATACAAGGTGGCTTTTGATAGCCATCAATAATAATAGACCATAAATCAAAGTCAAGGGATTTCAAGAAGAAACTCATCCGTGTTTTCCAATAGGTATAATTCGTACCATCAAACAGTGGAGGTCTGTTTGTGGCCTGGCCTTCACTTGTGAATTTTACAGTTGCCATGTGTTGTGCTGTGATCTATATAACAATTAATTAAAAATGAATAAATAATTGCAATGTTACCTTGCTTTACCTGTAACACCTGCTCTGATACCAATTGTAGGAACGAAATCGTAAAGCACAATACTCTAGAGGGGGGTAAATAGAGTTGGCAGCGGAATAATGCTAATTAAAAAATGTTAGCAGCAAGATCACAGAATAATAATCACAACTGAATAATGTAAAGGCAGAGATAAGAAAACAAACACAAAGACAGCGATGTATACTGGTTTCCCTCTATTGAGGTCTAATCCAGTCGGTAGAACTCTTGCTACCAGTTGAATCCACTATTGGCAAAACCGTAAGTTTTCTTACGAAGTCCTTGCAACTTCTACAACGCGAGCTTTGATACGAAGAACTCGTCCAACTTCAATTGTGAAGAGGTATTCTTCAAATCAAGCCTTCTGATTACAATCACTCAGAAACTTCTAGACCGTACCGTACTGGCAAATCGACTAGATGATTGTAATTGGCTTGGAATCTGAAAATTAAAGCTCAAGAAAACTCTTTGGAAGACTGAAAGCTTTAGATAGAGAGAAGATTGAAAGTGAATGAGTGAGTTAAAATGATCGAAATCCTTCTCTATTTATAGGAGTTCCAAAGACAGAATTCTGGCAGAATTCGGGCAGAATTCGGACAGAACTTTATGAGAAAATCTTGGTCAAATTCGCAACTGCAGGAGGACCAAGTCCAGAAGAATTCAAAAATCAAAACGGCCACTAACCGAACTCTGGCCGAACTCTGTCAGGGTTAGGTTAGGTTTTTAAAAATAGATTTTGGAGATTTTTGAAAACCTTTTTGAAAGCTTTTGTTAATAAGAATATTTTTTAAAATCAAGGACATTTTAAAAGTATTTTGAAAATATTTTGGAATAGCCTATTTGCCAGTACGACTCGGTGTACAACGTATTCCTAGACTCAATAAAATGAAAAATACATGGCTTAAAGAAATACAGACTCGAACAGGCAAACATCGCTTCGGTCTTGAACTAAGTAGATAGCCGTTCTTGATCTTGTCCAAGAATCCGAGATATCCTGACTAGTTTCATATATCGAGACAGAGTTTGATCAATTATTAAAATTAGGTTTACTATATGACCAATGGGCCAACAGAACCCTCCCTTCTTCGATGGCAGCGAAGATGCTATTGCCGTAGAAGCTTGGCTACAGGTCCCTGAGGTTATTCTAGAAGCAGCCAGGACCCCAGAAGACGAGAAGGTGGCCGTGGTACGCCTGCAGTTATTGGATCTAGCCTGCAGCTGGTGGGCGGCACAGGCCGTTGGATTAGTGGCACCTATTGCTTGGACAGTATTCCGTGAGAGATTTCGGGCCAAGTACTTTGACGTTGTAGCTCGATATGATCTACAGACGAGGTTCACTAATTTGAAGCAGATGGACAGGACGGTCGATGGATATACGGCTGAGTTTTTCAGGCTTAGTCGGTTTGCTCCCACCTTGGTGGCGACCGAGTTCGACAGAGCTCATCAGTTCCAGCAGGGACTCCACTACAAATTTTACTGGCAATAGAGCAGTTTGAGCATCAGACTTTCAATTTAGTATTGAGAGCAGCTAGGAGGCATGAGTATACTTTCCAGAGGATTGTGGACCGGATCGAAAGTCGAAAGCGGTCTCACGGCCAGATGAACCAGTCTTCAGTACCAGCCCCGGCAGCTAGGGCTTTGACCATTGGAGCTTCGAGACGGGCGGCTTCCGTTACATCGACTCAATATTCGACTCCGGCATATCCGCAGCAACAGCAGCAGAAGCAGTCTTCCGCAATGGGTTGCACTCATTGTGGGAAGCAAGGGCACGCGGTGTCAAAATATAGCAGAGCACAGGGTTTGTGCTTGGTTTGTGGAAACCGAACCATAGGGTTGGGAACTGCCCGAATAGGGGGAGTTCTTCTTCTTCAATCTTTTCTAGTCCCTCGGTTAGGGGGCCAGCCCCAGTACCTGTCCTGCAGCAGCAACAGTACTGATTTCCGAGGCCCTTGCTGACTCAAGCCCAAGCATTTCAGCAGCAGAACCCCCATCAGTATGTACAAGTCCAAGCTCAGACCCAGAACCGCTAGAGAGGTTTCCAACAGAAGGGACCAGCACCCAAAGGGCAAGGTCAACTGATGGCTTTGATCGTGGAGGAGGAGTTAGCATCAGGTGAGGTGGTGACAGGTACTATTCTCGTCAACTCCTTTCCAGCATCAGCGTTATTTGATTCTGGTGCATCATATTTATTTATGTCTGTACGATTCGCGACACGGATAGGACTGGAGCCTGAGTCATTATCAGTAAGGCTCAATATAATTAATGGTAACGGACTTGTAGGAGTAGATAGAGTATTTTTCTCGTGTCGGGTCGTAGTTAGCGGTAGAGAGTTTTCCGCTAGGTTGATAGAATTTTCGATGGCCGACTATGACGTGGTCTTAGGGATGGATTGGTTGAGGGACCAGTATGCTAGAATAGATTGCCATATTGGCAAGATTATTTTTAGTATTCTTGGTAAGCCCAAGTTTTCATTATTTCGAGGCGGTGTAGAACCTTCTCCTCCAGTATTTCGGATGGCAGTTGCAGCGGCAGTTCGATTTCCCAGAGTTGTAGAAGAGTTTTCCGATTTCTTCCCTGAGGAGCTTCCAGGTATGCCACCAGAGAGAGAGAGATCAAGTTCACCATAGACTTGATCCCCAGAACAGCACCAGTGTCAGAGACAGTCTATCGGATGGCATCGTCAGAATTGAAGATCTTATATAAGATGATTGAAGAACTCAGGACCAAGGGATTCATCCGTGCTAGTGGATCGCCTTGGGGACCCCAATGCTTCTTATGAAAAAGAATGATAGTACGTCCAGATTATGTGTTGACTATCGTACCTTGAACTCAGTGACAATCAAGAACAGATACCCTATCCCGAGGATAGATGACTTGTTTGATCAACTCCAAGGGGCGTCTGTATTTTCGAAGATTGACTTGCAGTCAGGATACCACTAGATCAGAGTCAGAGAGTAGGACATCCCGAAGACGGTATTTATATCCAGGTATGGGCATTGGGAGTTCCTTGTTATGCCCTTTGGAGCAACCAATGTGTCGGCTGTATTCATGGACCTCATGAATCGTATCTTCATGCCTTATTTGGATTAGTTCGTGATTGTGTTCATAGACGACATCCTAGTCTACAGTAAGAATGAAGTGGAGCATGAGCAGCATCTCAGAGTTGTCCTCCAAATTCTTTGAGAACACCAGTTGTATGCGAAGTTCAGTAAATACGAGTTCTGGCTCGATCGCATTTCATACTTGGGTCATATCATCACCGGAGGTGGAGTAGAAGTGGATCCCTAAAATATCGTGGCTATTGGGACGTGGCCGGTACCCAGCACAGTTGCAGAAGTTCACAGTTTTCTTGGCTTGGCCGGCTACTACCGGCGATTTGTTTCAGACTTTGTACAGATTTTAGCACCTATGACCCAGTTGACCTGCAAGGATGTGCAGTTTGCTTGGACATCAGAATGTCAGGATACTTTTGAGAAATTGAAGCGAGGCTTGATGACAGCACCCATTCTCACACTTCCATATGGGACCGGGGGATTCTCAGTGTATTGTGATGCTTCAGGCAGAGGTTTAGGGTGTGTTTTGATACAGCATGGAAAGGTAATAGCTTATATATCATGTCAACTTCGTGATCATTAGTAGAATTACCCGACCCACGACTTGGAGCTGGCAGCAGTAGTGTTTGCACTTAAGCTTTGGAGATACTACTTGTACGGAGATAGGGTAGAGATTTTCACCGACCATAAGAGCCTGAAGTATGTGTTTACTCAGAAGGATCTTAACATGCGTCAGAGGAGATGGCTAGAGCTACTTGTGGATTATGACATCATCCTGCAGTATCATCCTGGGAAGGCCAATGTTGTTGCAGATGCATTGAACAGAAGAGCCGGAGTTTATATTCTAACAGCACAACCAGAGTTGTTAGCAGATCTTCAGAAAATGGATAAAGAAGTTGTCCTTCCTACTAATGTGGCGTTGATGGCCAATATGTAAGTTCAGTCCAGTAGAGTTGAGAGGATCAAGTTAGCTCAGTCAATATATTCTAAGCTTCAGCGGCTTAGGGCAGAATGTACAGCAGGACGACGACCAGAGTTATGTATCCATGAGGACCGTACACTTCGACATGGAAGGCATCTTTGTGTACCTAGTGGTGATATCAAACAGGAGATCATGGCAGAAGCTTACAGTTTTCAGTATTCGATTCATCCGGGCGGTACGAAGATGTATCGTGATATCCGGTAGCATTTTTGGTAGAATAGCATGAAGAGGAAGATAGCCCGGTTTGTCTCTCGATGTTTAGTTTGCCAATAAGTTAAAGCTGAACATCAGAGACCGGCTGGACTTCTTCAACCATTATCGATCCCAGAATGGAAATGGAAGCTCATTACTATGGATTTTGTAACTGGATTACCTAGATCCCAGCTGGGAGAGATGCTATCTGGGTTATAGTTGACAGACTCACCAAGGTAGCTTATTTTCTTCCTTTCAGGGTTGGTCAGTCGAAGGAAAAACTTGCAGAGATGTACCTCAGCCAGTTAGTCAGGTTGCATGGAGTACCAGTCAGTATTGTATCCGACAGAGATTCCAGATTCATATCGCACTTTTGGCGGAGTCTTCAGAAAAGTTTGGGAACTCGTCTCAAGTTCAGTTCAGCCTATCATCCGCAGACAGATGGTTAGTGGGAAGGTATGATCCAGACTCTTGAAGATATGTTGCGATCATGTACACTCGACTTCGGTGGTTCGTGGAAAGATCGCCTGTATCTCGTAGAGTTCTCCTATAACAACAGTTTCTATGCCAGTATCCAGATGGCACCCTTTGAAGCCTTGTATGGCAGAAAGTGCAAATCTCTGTTGTTTGCCATTGATTGTAAAAGAACAGAACAATTATCGGAGGACTGAACTTAGACTCACAATACAAACTCGCTCGTACAAAGAAAGCCTAGGGACGAAAACCTAGGTACAGCAGACTAAGTACGATTGTTTATTTTTGATTCTGGGGGGTGACGATAGAGGCTCGGAAAAGCGACGGCCGCTCTGCCTTACTCCTTGGACGATCAGTATGCAGCCTTGGCTCGGGGAAGATCTGCTTGGCGTTGACGAAGAAAGGCTCTTCTTACTCTCCTCGGGTGGCTCTCCTGGCTTCTCTCTCTCTGTGAGTATCAAGAAGAAAGGGGGGAGCTCTCTCTGTGTAGATCTCTCTCTTCTTAGTTTTTTTTTTATTCTTTTGTTGCCGACCTCTCTCTCTCTCTTCTTCTCTTTTTTTTTTTCTGACTCTGTGTATTTTACAAGGGAATGGCACCCTGCTATTTATAATAGTGGGGAAGCATCATTAGGGTTTGGCTGATTACCCGTTCTCAAAGTGGCGGCGGCCTGGTGATTGATCAATCTGGACCATTAGTCTTGAGTATGAAGGATCTGGACCATTAATGTAGATTATGCCAAATCCCATCAATAATAAATGTTGATTGCAATAAATCTCTATCATAATGATTTGCTGATGTCTGCAAATCTAAATGAATCAATTTGATTCATTCTTCTGCCACGTGTTCCAGATTATTGGGATTTGGCCCAAGATTTGATTGACTTTAGGACACGTGTCCCGTCGTCAATGTTGAGCCGCATGAGGAGTGTCGATGTTTGGGCCGCATGAGGGTTGTCATGACCGAGCCGCATGAAAGAGTTCATGACTGAGCCGCATGAAGAGTCTCTGTACTTCGAACCGCATGAAGGTTGTCATGACCGAGCCGCATGAATATATTCATGACCGAGCCGCATGGGGGTCTTCATGGCCGAGCCGCATGAGAGTCTTCATGACCGAGCCGCATGGGTCTCTCTGTTCTGGTCGCATGGACTTTGTTTAGTCTGGCCGCATAGACTTGCCTCGAAACTTGGTGAATAGTGCCACGTCTGCGAAGGTATTCTCCAGTTCCCTAGGAAGATAGTGTTTTTTGTGTCAGTCATCATGATTACTTTATGTCAGGGCTGTCATCTGTCAGGTCTGTCATCCGTTAGAGCATTAAAGGCGTCCAGACGTTGGGCACAGCTGCTTTGAAGGCCACGTGGCCTCTCTCTGTGGGCCGCATGGAGTTTACTCGAGTTGCCTATGTGTTTGAGCCGCATGTCCATGTTGGTGACTTTTGAGCCGCATGATACTCTTGAGCCGTATGAAGCTCGTCTGATTTTGAGCCGCATGAAGCTTCCTGGGTTCTGTGCCGCATGAAGAATGTCTCATGACTCGTATGAGGAATGTCTCGATCAGCCCGTGCACTCGCTTTGTGGGCCCGGGTATCCCGGACACACGAGTGCGTAGGTATCATGTTTGCTTCCTGATGTGGGGCTAATAGAAACACTTGCCCTCGATCTTTGTTGGAAGACTCTTGAGAATCACTCTGTCCGTTTGCCTCCTGGGGCTGGACACGAGCGGCTCTGTACAACTTTCCATCAGAGGCCCACTTAGCGAGACGCTCTTGATGGTCAGAGATTGGAACAGCTGACTGAGCCCGATGAGCCCGCGCTGCCCTAGACTTCTTCTACTTAGCACCCGAAGGTGCGTAATAGGAAGAGTCCAAGTTTGGAAGGAGGGAAGAGAAGTTGGTGCCCTTTTCAAAGGAGGTAAGGGGGCTCTATTTATAGAATGGAGTAAGCCCTTTCTTCTTCTCCTTTCCAATGTGGGACTAAAAGCAATATTTTTCATGCTTCTACAGGACCCCCTTCAAAGTTTCCAAATTGCAAATTTGGAACACTTTGAATAAGAAGCATGGAAAGTAGATTTGTTTAGGTGTGGCAATCCAATCAGAGGTAGCATGGACGTGATAGGTTTGAGTACTTCCGCTGGGGATGTTATGTGGACTTATCATCCTTGGCGTACCTTGGTTTTAGGTACGGATAATAAGTTGAGAGAGGGAACCATCATATTTACTCAGAGGTGGTATGGACGTGGTAAATATAAGGTTGATGGTAGAGCTTTCCTACTCAGAGGTGATATGGACATGGTAGGAGCGAACTCGAATGAGGATACATAGAACAACTCAGAGGTGCTATCAACATGGGAGTTCTATGTATTGGATGAAAGAATGCTATGGAACAGCTGGGCTCCGAAAGCATGTGATGATGAGGAAAGATGTGGATGTACTAAGGGACCTAGTACGGCATTTGTGGTCAGCAGAGGACATTTGTGGGCCTATTATCCTTGGCATACCTTGGTTTTAGGTACGGATAATAAGTTTGATAGGAATACCTAGAACAACTCCGCGGTAAGGCGGATATGGAGGTTCTTGGTATCGGGCAAAAGAATGCCATAGAGCAGTGATCAGTTTTCTGTTTTCTTTCACTGTTTTTCTTTTCTTTTTGTCAAGGGGTGTGATCCCAGATGATGTAGTACTTTGAATTTTGAATAAATGAGCATGTTTCAACTCATTTTCTCTTTCTTGTACTTGTGGTGTTTGTGGAATTGGACCTGCTGGGGGATTATTTGTGGACCTGTTACTCTGGGCGTACCTTGGTTTTAGGTACGAGTAACAAGTTTCGGAGAGTAATACCTAGAACAACTTCGCGATAAGACAGCTATAGAAGTTTTTGGTATTCGAGAGAATGCCAGGGAGCAACTGGGCTCCTAGGCATGATAGAGAAGGGATGGGCGTGTACTGGAGACCCAGTACAGCATCTGTGGTCGACTGAGGACATTTGTGGTCATCAGAGGACATTTATGGTCAACAGAGGATATTTGTGGACCTATTATCCTTGTCGTACTCCGGTCGTGGGTACAGATAATAGGTTGAAAGAGAATCGACATACTTACTCAGAGGTAATGAGGACATGGCAAGTATGAAGGTTTCTTCTACGGAGCCTTCCCACTCAGAGGTATTGAGGACATGGCAGGAGTGGGCTCAATGAAGAGGGGTACATAGAACGACTCAGAGGTAATGAGGACATGGAAGTTCTATGTAGGGGGTGATTTGTTTTTGGCGGAAGTAAAACGACTCAGAGGTAATGAGGACATGGCCGTTTTGGAAATTTGTGGATCGCTTACCCTTTTTTGTGTACTGGAAGTACGGGTATCGGATCATGAGGGAGGATCTCTTCCCGGAAGAAAGTTCAGAGGTACGATCATACATGACTTACTATCTGAAAGAGTGACCGGGATGTGAGTTCAGAGGCACCAACGGGCACATAACTCAATATTGTGAAAGTGTGAGTTCAGTGGCACCAGCGGGCACATGAATCGATAATTTGGGATGTTGTGGATGTGAGTTCAGTGGCACAAGAGGGTACATGACTCGAGAATCTGGAGAATGGTATGGATGTGAGTTCAGTGGTACCAGCGGGTACATGACTAGGTAATCTGGAGTGGATATGAGTTCAGCGGTACCGGGGGGTACACAACTCACCAATTTAGGAAATTTGGAGGCGGAATGTGAGTTCAGCGGTACCGGAGGGTACATAACTTAATCATCAGGGATTTTTTTTTTTTTTTTGATGTCGTTTCGGATGTAATACTTCTTCAGGAAGTTGCCGTTGATGGACAACATGAGCAAGTCTCAGTGTGCGCAGCCACATACTTGGCCAGCTCCAACTCTTCTTTAGCCACCCCCTGTGTAAATGCAGACTGAGAGGATGACCTAGTCAGCTTGATCTTCAGAGGCTCAACTGGTGGAGCAGATCGTGGAGTTGTTGGTAAACTAGCAACCCCCAGTTTGGTACTTGATGTGAGACGAGGGGTGGCTGGTTCGCTAGAAGTGTCAGACCTCGCATCGGGGTGAAGAACCTTCTTGGGAAGGCGTATTGTGAGCGGTCTGTCGGAGGGATTGAGCTTCTTCGCTTGGAGCTGACCGACTCTCGGTAGTCTGATGGTAAAAGGCCCTGGTGTGGGTCTCGACACTTGGCCAGACCTCGGCAGCCGGATTCTCATCTGCTCTTCTTGCGCCGATAGACTGATTGCGTTCTTACACAGAGTAGCCGTAAGGGGTGCAGAACTGCCCGGTTTGCGAGCCTGGAGGTAGATTGTCAGGGGTTCTTCTGATCTTGTGGTCGTCTTGGTGTGAGCTTACACCTCCTCTTCGACCAGATGCTTCTTTGATTTTTCGTAAAGACAGGAGTCTGAGTAATAAGATTCGACCCCCTTGAAGGGATCGATATCAGCAAACTCTGTCCTCACGAAGCCGTGCTTATCGACATATTTGAAGCACTGGTGTAGCGTGGAAGGCACGATCATGTAATCGTGTATCCAAGGCCGCCCCAGAAGGATATTGTAAGAAGTGTCGGCATCTATGACGTAGCAGGTGACTTCTGATTGGAGATCGCCAATCTGACATTTCAAGCGAATCTTCCCTATTGGGTAGCTCCTGCCCGAATTGAAACCGCTAATGGCGGTGCTTGTAGGCGTCAGGCGATGCATTGGAATGCGAAGATGATGTAGCAAACCCTTCGGAATGATGCTTATGGAGGACCCGGGGTCAATGTGCATTCGGTCTACCTTTACGTCGCCGATGTATCCAGTGTAGTACAATGGGCGATCGTGCAGGTTAGTTTTGATGAGCATATCCTGCGGAGAGAATACGATATTGGGCATTGCACCTGTACACGTACTATCTTGGAGATCTGTAGGCTGATTATCTTCCGTGAGGTTGACCTGAGCCAAGTATGCATCGGCATTTTGGAGCGCCTCACTTAGAGCTGTACGGACATCTTTTGAGAGCCTCAGGAGTTCGTATAAGGACAATTTGGCCGGTGTGTTAGCCAATTGCGCCAAGATGTCGAAGTTATAGGGCCTCTCCAGCCCCTGAGGTGTCTCCTTTCGGAGAGATTTGTCGAAGCGAGTCTCCTTCGGCCTAGGCTTGTCGGTCGTCGAAGGCTGAGCCGGTCCCGGAGTATCAGCGTTTGTGGGCTGCTGATCATTAGTCGGATTCTCGGCCACTGGTTGGGCTTGTGCTCCAGATCGGGTAGTGACGACTGAGACTTCCCCCTCCTCTGCCGAGGCGGTGCGACATGATCTGACCTTTCCACTTTTCTTTTTAGAAGATAAAGTGGGCTGAGTCACCTCATGGACTAGGTCCGGATGGACCCACATGATCTCCCCTCGTGATGTGGTGAGGGGTATTAGGCCGGGAGTTTGATCACGGGCAGGCGGAAGGTTAGTGATTTCCATTGTTGCCAGAGGGATGGGCATGACACCGTCTTGAGTCTCTGTTGGAGGGAAATTGCCGAATTGTACGGACACCATATTGGCTGCTACGGTTACCTCCTCGAAGTCGATAGCCAGAGCGTTCGAATCGATGAGGTTCTGGATATACCGTTTCAGTTGGTAGCAGTTGTGTGTAGCATGGTGGACATAGCGGTGGTAATGGCAGAATTTCGGATTTTCCAAATCAGCCGGCCGAGGTTCCCGCCTTGGTGGAGGAAGCTGAATTCTGTCCCCTTGTATAAGTATGTCCAAGATAGGCTTGACGTGGCCGTCTTCGAAAGAATAAGTGATTTGAGGCCATTGTTTGTCTGCTGGCTGTGGCTCGGGTTTCTGGGCTGTATCGGTCACCATAGCCTGCTTGCCTCTGTTGTCCCGGTTGTTGGAGGGGCTACCCCTATTGTCGTTGCTGGCGTTGGGACGCTTCCCCTTGTTCTCTCCCTCTGAGATATGCAACCCCAGTTGGCGAGCTTTCTTCAATCGTTCCTCGGCACTTGTAGCGCTGATGATAAAGGCCTTCCAGTCCTTGAATTGACTTTCGCCCATCCAGAGACTAATTGTTGGGAGTAGTCTCTTTTGGCAAATTTCAATCAAGGAAGAGTCCGGGTTGCCAGATGGTAACTTCATTGCGGTTTGACGAAACCGCTCAATGTAATTCCTTGTCAGCTCTTTCTCTCCTTGGACGACGTCCATGAGGGTAGACATCGTGACGTCCTGTCCTACCTCATAGAACCTCTCCAAGAACAAGCGCTTGAAGCCAGCGAAGGAGTGGATGCAATTATCTGGCAGGTTGCGGTACCAATCGAAGGCGACTCCTTCCAGTGCCCCAATGAATAACCGTGTGAGGATGGCGTCATCATGGGGCAGATGGTCGGTAGTGACCTCAAAGTAAGTGATGTACCGGTTTGCTGAAGTCTTACCATCATATGGGTTGATATTGAACGGCTTATATCTTGGGGGAAAGGGAACATCCCTCCATTCAGCAGGATATGGTTGCCGTATTCTGAGGTCTTGAGAGTTTTCTCGGGCTTGAAACATTGCTCGGAGCTCCTGAACCTCTCTTCTTACTTCTCGAGCCTCATCTGTCGCGGTAGGAGCCATTATCTCGGGAGCATTATTGCCCGGGTTTGGTGCTGCTGAATTTGAATCTATGTTGTTCGCGGGACCCGTGCTTGTCTGGCCAGGTGTCACTCCTTGCAGAGTAGGCAGTGCCGCTTTGATTTCGTCTACAGACTTGACCAAGGCATGCAATATGGCCTCCAACGTGTCGATGCACTGGCGATCGTTGGAACCGCCTTGATTGCTGTCTGTCATGAATACCGTCTTTACATGAGGAGTGACAGAAGGAGTGGTGGCGGACGTGCTCTCCGAGTCATACTCATGCATCGAGAAATCATCAGGATATATGGGTATGTTTTCTTCAGGTTCGGACTCGGAAGGGGCAGTACCCCCAGCTTCTGAGCCTGCTTCGTTTAGGATGTCCTCGGGGACGTCGGTATCTGTTGTACCCGTTTGAGGATTTGCTTCCTCCAGTCCGTCTTCTTGGAATGTCGGGTTGTCGTGGATGTTCGGAGGAGAGCTACCCCCAGTTCCAACAACCCCCAGTGACGTGGGCGGTGAACTTCCTACTGCAGCCGTTTTTGTCTTTGAACGGGTGTGTTGGAATACTCCAGCAGAGGATGATCCTTTAGACGACGGCTTCTTAGCTGCAATAGTTGACACCTTTGGACTGGAGATGCTGGTTTTCTTTCCTCTCCCCTCAACAGGGGCTTTCCGCGCGGAATTGCAGGAGGCCACAGGGGGTGCCTCGTCTTCCGAGCTCGGATGTCGTAATCTTTGGAAGGCGACGGCCGGTTTGCCGTGTTCCTGCAACAGCAGTTGACGATAATCTGGGCGCAGTGACGTCCCTGCGAGGACTCTCTGCACGCCGAAGCCCCTTCTCTTTCCTTGCGCTTGTGGAGGATAGCTTCACGCAGGTCAGAGGAACCACTTCGTCCGTTTGCCGCCGGGGGCTGGACTCGAGTGGTTTTATACAACTTCTCGTCAGAGGCCCGCGTGATACTCAGCGGGACGCCCCGATAGTCAGAGGTTGGGGCAGCTGTCTGGACTTGATGAGTCCCCGCTGCCCTAGACTTTTTCTTTTTAGCACTTGTGGGTGCGTAATAGGAAGAGTCCACATTAGGTACCACAGAGTCTGGATTCTCATCCAGCGAGTAATCAGAGTTAGGACCGCATGAGAGTCGGTCGAAAACTGATCGAGAGAAGCGCGGTAGAGACGCTATGCGGCTAGCGTTGGGTGCCGTGCAGGCTATCTGCATGCGACTGTCTTCTGTTGTGGGACGAGTTCTTATGCGGTTAGGAGTCACGGCCGTGCAGGCTGTCCGCATGCGGTTGGCATCTGTGGCCGCATGGGTTTTCTGCAAGCGGTTGACTTTACTAGCCGCATGAATCTCATCCATGCGGTTGGGAACTGTAGCTGCATAAGTTATGCGGCTGACAGCAGTGGCCGCATAAGTTTTCTTTGTGTGGTTGACGGTTGTGGCCGCATGGATTTTCTTTCTGCGGCTAATACCCTTCTGCGGTTCAGGTTGAGCAGAGACCCTCTTTGCCCCTGCAAGTCCAGCATCATAGTATTTTCTTCTGCCGGACTTAGGGGCAGCAGAGGTGTCTGCGATCTGAAGTGGGGCCGCAGGAGAATCTTTCTCGCCGTCTTGAGCGACCGAGGGTATCCCATCGAGGGCTTGGGGAGGAGCAAATAACTTTGGCCTCCACTCTTTGCGAGCCTTCGTGGTGCGGGTGCGTTTCTGGACCGGGCCAGCGTTGCCTTCAGAGAGCATCTCTTCGGACGCCTGTTGGTCGAAGCGGACGACCATCTTCTATTGTGTGGAGCCAAGTTTGGCTGCATCCGATTGCGTCACCAACTCCTCAGCCGTGGAGAAGTTAGTCCCCAGCAGAGTCGCCATCGTGTTTGCCATTGATTGTAAAAGAACAGAACAATTATCAGAGGACTGAACTTAGACTCACAATACAAACTCGCTCGTACAAAGAAAGCCTAGGGACGAAAACCTAGGTACAGCAGACTAAGTACGATTGTTTATTTTTGATTCTGGGGGGTGACGATAGAGGCTCGGGAAAGCGACGGCCGCTCTGCCTTACTCCTTGGACGATCAGTATGAAGCCTTGGCTCGGGGAAGATCTGCTTGGCGTTGACGAAGAAAGGCTCTTCTTACTCTCCTCGGGTGGCTCTCCTGGCTTCTCTCTCTCTGTGAGTATCAAGAAGAAAGGGGGGAGCTCTCTCTGTGTAGATCTCTCTCTTCTTAGTTTTTTTTTTATTCTTTTGTTGCCGACCTCTCTCTCTCTCTTCTTCTCTTTTTTTTTTCTGACTCTGTGTATTTTGCAAGGGAATGGCACCCTGCTATTTATAATAGTGGGGAAGCATCATTAGGGTTTGGCTGATTACCCGTTCTCAAAGTGGCGGCGGCCTGGTGATTGATCAATCTGGACCATTAGTCTTGAGTGTGAAGGATCTGGACCATTAATGTGGATTATGCCAAATCCCATCAATAATAAATGTTGATTGCAATAAATTTCTATCATGATGATTTGCTGATGTCTGCAAATCTAAATGAATCAATTTGATTCATTCTTCTGCCACGTGTTCCAGATTATTGGGATTTGGCCCAAGATTTGATTGACTTTAGGACACGTGTCCCATCGTCAATATTGAGCCGCATGAGGAGTGTCGATGTTTGGGCCGCATGAGGGTTGTCATGACCGAGCCGCATGAAAGAGTTCATGACTGAGCCGCATGAAGAGTCTCTGTACTTCGAACCGCATGAAGGTTGTCATGACCGAGCCGCATGAATATATTCATGACCGAGCCGCATGGGGGTCTTCATGGCCGACCCGCATGAGAGTCTTCATGACCGAGCCGCATGGGTCTCTCTGTTCTGGCCGCATGGACTTTGTTTAGTCTGGCCGCATAGACTTGCCTCGAAACTTGGTGAATAGTGTCACGTCTGCGAAGGTATTCTCCAGTTCCCTAGGAAGATAGTGTTTTTTGTGTCAGTCATCATGATTACTTTATGTTAGGGCTGTCATCTGTCAGGTCTGTCATCCGTTAGAGCATTAAAGGCGTCCAGATGTTGGGCACAGCTGCTTTGAAGGCCACGTGGCCTCTCTCTGTGGGCCGCATGGAGTTTACTCGAGTTGCCTATGTGTTTGAGCCGCATGTCCATGTTGGTGACTTTTGAGCCGCATGATACTCTTGAGCCGCATGAAGCTCGTCTGATTTTGAGCCGCATGAAGCTTCCTGGGTTCTGTGCCGCATGAAGAATGTCTCATGACTCGTATGAGGAATGTCTCGATCAGCCCGTGCACTCGCTTTGTGGGCCCGGGTATCCCGGACACACGAGTGCGTAGGTATCATGTTTGCTCCCTGATGTGGGGCTAATAGAAACACTTGCCCTCGATCTTTGTTGGAAGACTCTTGAGAACCACTCTGTCCGTTTGCCTCCTGGGGCTGGACACGAGCGGCTCTGTACAACTTTCCATCAGAGGCCCACTTAGCGGGACGCTCTTGATGGTCAGAGGTTGGAACAGCTGACTGAGCCCGATGAGCCCGCGCTGCCCTGGACTTCTTCTACTTAGCACCCGAAGGTGCGTAATAGGAAGAGTCCAAGTTTGGAAGGAGGGAAGAGAAGTTGGTACCCTTTTCAAAGGAGGTAAGAGGGCTCTATTTATAGAATGGAGTAAGCCCTTTCTTCTTCTCCTTTCCAATGTGGGACTAAAAGCAATATTTTTCATGCTTCTACATCTGTTAGCATGGGATGATATAGGCGAGAGGCAGATGCTTGGTCCAGAGATGATCACACGGACAATTGAGGTGGTCCGACAAGTCAGAGATCATCTTCGAGTTGCACAAGATCGCCAGCGTCAAGGGGCCGATTCTTATCGGCATCTCCTTGAATTTTTTGTCAGCGACCATGTATTCCGTAGGATCTCGTCTACCCGTGGTGTTATTCATTTCGGCGTACGGGGAAAGCTTAGTCCTAGGTATATAGGGCCATTCGATATTCTAGAGCGAGTAGGAGATGTGTCCTATCGTCTCACTCTTTCGTCCTCGTTATATGAGGTGCATGATGTCTTCCATGTATCCCAATTACGAAGGTATATCCCAAATTCGAGTCATGTCCTCGATCATTCGGAATTGGTTGTTGGTGCCAACCTTTCGTATGAAGAGAAACTCGTATCCGTATTGGAACGAAGAGAGAAGATACTCAAGAACAAGACTATCAAGTTAGTCTGTGTTGCTTGGGGTCATTACTCCTTGGGTGAGTCAACATGGAAGCGTGAGGATGATATCCGATTGCGATATCCCGACCTGTTTGACTCATAAGGTATAATGTCTTTCTTATACCTTATGCTTTAATTCCTTTCTTGTATGAATGATTATATGATTGATTGCTTAGTCGTACATTGCTTGGGATTAGTATAACTTGTTCGACATCTCTAGCCTCTTGATTAAATTTCGAGGACGGAATTCTTTTAAGGTGGGTAGAGTTTTCGCCCTCGAATTTTGTTATACGTATTTTGGTATACATGTACATATCTCGGACCCATATTTCGTCTTGTCCTGGCTGGCTAGTCTTGGATTTTTGCATTAGCATGGGTCAGTTAGCATTTCATGGTTCGTGTGGTCTATTTTGGCTTTGGCATACATCGGATTCGGTTGAGTTCGGCTTGGTTTGGCTCGGTTTGGGTTAGTATGCAAACCCCTACCTACCACCATCCATCATTTATTAACCTAACAACCCTTCTCTCTCCTCAATTATTTTCTTATTAACTCCTTCTTCTTCCTCATAACTCTCTCCACCTACCAAGAGAGAGGCTTAGGCAAGTACAACTTGCTTCATAGAGGAACACCATTTTTGTTGTTCCATTGTCTTCCTCACAAGATTCTAAGACACTTTAGTACTTAGAATTTTCAATTTTCTATGGTTTATTTCTTGTAGATCTAAGTTGTTGTATTTTGGATTTCTTGGGTTTTGATCTACTAAACTTGGTTGTTTCCGGAGATTGAGAGTTCCATGTAGCAGGAATCTCGATTTTACGCAAGTTTGTCCTTTGAATGGTTGGATCAAGTCTTCGCCGAGATGGGGTTTCTTTAGTTCTTGAGTCCCACGGCTGCTTGTCTCGGCCTTGGGGAGAATACGAAGCCCTTTACGCAGACGTTCTTACGTGCCAGCGTAGTGTTTCCCCTTTACGCATACGTTCTTACGTGCCAGCGTAGTGTTTCCCCTTTACACACATGTTCTCACGTGCCTGCGTAATCGGTTCTACACGGAGTTGATTCGAACACTACGCAGGGGCTACTCTCGCTCGCGTAGAGTCTCGCTCGCGTGGAGTGTCCGTTCGTGTAGAGTCTCGCTCGCGTGGAGTGTCCGCTCGCATAGAGTCTTACTCGCGTTGAGTGTCCGCTCGCGTAGAGTCTCGCTCACGTGGAGTGCTCACTCACGTAGAGTCTTGCTCGTGTAGATTCTCTCGCCCGCGTATAGTCTCGCTCGCGTGCAGCCTTGCTCGGGTAGAGCTGTCTTTTCTTGGTCTTGCCCGCGTAAAGCTATTTTATGCTCGGGGTCCCTTGGCCTAGCGTAGTTTCGCTAGCGTATAGACTTTGAGCCCCTTGGTGTACCCTGCTTGTCCTTTACGTTCTTGTAACTTTTGTCATGAACTTGACAATCATGAATTGGTATACGGCATGGGATAACAAGTAATCTGACGTGACATGACATGGCATGATATAACAAGTAAGCATGATGGGAACTGTTGAGTGCTGTTGCGATGGCTAGACTGACATGACAAGAATGAATGGCCTGGACACCGTGGAAGATTGTGTTTGTACAAATGAACCAGTATTATCTTGTATCATGTCTAGGACATGGACCCCTGAGTACCACGGTCAGGGGTACCTACTGAAACTGACTAAGGCTAAATAACTAGAATAATCCAATAGTCATGAAGAGATTTTCCACTCCCGTTATCTGGGCGCCCCATCATGGGATTTGTAGCCTGCAGTCGAGTAGGGCACACTTCGAGCACACTGTCATGTGTTGCACCCTCCAAGCTACTTAAGGGTACATGCGTTTCTTGGATGATGTACCCACATGAACTCAACCCCTAATGTCGTCTGGATAACCTGGATGGTCTACAGGGCTTGTGGCTGTTCGAACATCTCATTGCATCTTGCTAGTTACTAGGCCTATGATAACCCTAGTTAGTTAAAGTATCAAGCCGTACTTATTGCTTGGCCGTAAATGTTGGATAGAGTCTAACCAGTCCAAGCCTTGTCTTGTTCCATTACCTAGCTACTTCGGAACATGATTGCTTATTCTCACCTTATCAATAACTGATCGGAATGATTTCTCATCCTCCTGACATTTATTGCCCTGTTTAGATTTCATGCCTTATTATTATCTTTCTTATTTTATGTTCTGATATGCTTGTTTTAGTTCTTAAGTGAAGCCTCCTTTGTGGGTCTTGCTCTTTCTAGGATCTAACCCAGCTGGTTTTGTATGGCCAGATACCGGAGCAGCTCGAGAGGATCTCCCTACCTTCCAGCCAGATGGTGACCACCAGGCGTAACCTTGGCAACGAGTGGATTTTATTTTGCTCTCCCACTCTATTGTAAAAATATTCTTTTGAGGCGTTTAGCCGACGAGCACGTGTTAGCTCGATTGCACTTTACTTACTGTCTACCTACGGGCTGTAGCATGATTAACAAATCCTAGGGTTGATCATGTATGACTGCAACTCTTGCTAGTCTTTACATTTTGTATGACTAGCTTCATAATCATCCAATATGTAATGTATGGGACGCCTGCTATTGTATATTTTGTGCTCTGACATCTTGTAACTGTTATTACTTGCTTGAGATTGAGATAATAGGCTTGTTCATGACCATAAGAGACTGATGGCTTGTAGTTAAACCCTCATGTATCTAGACAGCCGTGACCGTATAACGAGGTGGGTTGCACTTCAATATACATAGCTGGCTGTGTCCGCCCCTGCTCTCCAGTATTCTGGTTCTGGGGCGTGACACCCTTTAGTCTATTATTACTCTATATATATATATATACATATGTGGTATACCCAATGTATCCTAGGTAATCTATCACCTAGAGTAGGTAAAATCATATACCTACCATATATTCTACCTTAGGCTATAGGTAATCTATCTACCTTAGATTAATAGATAACCATATACCTATATTCTCATTACCTTAGATAACTTTGGATATGTAAATACTATATATATCTAACCCTCTAAATGCCTCAATCAAATCCAAACTGGACCATAGCTTCACATTAAGACACCAATGGTCCTAATAGCTAACCAAACACTGCCAAGTGATATCCCCTTGGCTCAAACCTACTTTGCTACTGCTACTGCTCATGCATTGTTTCTGCTACATAAGTGGTGCAGGATCTCCTGCTGCAGTACTGCATTGCAGTGCAATGCAAGGCCTCACTGCTGCTGTATGCTTGCAAGGCCAAGCTAAATATTGCTGCTGCTATGCCATATGTAGGGCAAGGTAATGCCCTACTGCTGCAAACAAGGCCAACGCAAGCAACTTAAAGCCAGGTAAGCCAAGCTCTCTAATATAACTAATATCCTAACTAAACTAATCATCTGTAAACTCACATGAATCTAACACTCACATTCACAAATCTCTCTAACCCTCACAACCTCCGATCCTACATTCAAACTTTACAAAATCCAAGTATCCAAACTCTCACCTCTCACTCATAAACTCTGACTAAACAATCCTAATTTACTACTCACACATTACTCTAAGGATACACCATGATATCCTAAACTATGACACTAGGATACTAACTAAACCACCTATAACATGAACTAAAATAACCAAATATGAGAACTCTCAGATCTCTGATCTAACTAAAACTAAATCCCTCTAATAACCCCCCCACACATACAGGGAAATGGCCAAGATACTAACATTCTAACATATCCTATGGTACATACTGATATTAACATCTAACCAAGCTACTAACAACTGATACATCAATATCCTGACACCATCTAAACCTGTTTCCTCTGATACATCTGAGAATAACTTAGGATACACCATGGTATCCTAACTCACACACACACAACACTGTTCTCTGCAGCAGAGCCAAGCCAACTCGAGCTACTGCCTTCCTATACAGTAGAGCCCAAACTCCTCCTACCTAATCACGTGCAGCAGGGCCACTCTCATGCTCTGCTATGCAATACCTCAATACAGCCCTAGCAAGCCAATGGCCTAAGGCCTTAGGGCCATGGCACATTGCTGCATGCTGCTGCACTGCTAATACCTAAAGCTACTACTTGGCATTGCCAAACAAGGCAGCCAACATGCCCTACTGCTCTGTAACAGAGCCAAACTCGAGCCCAAAGCTAATGCCAATGGCCAAACTCAAGTGGCCAAGTGCAACACTGTACTTAGCAGTACAGGACCAAGCCTGGGCTCTCTTATTGCTGCCAACTGCTCTGTGCAGTACTGAACCTGACCTCCTCTCAAATATATATAAAAATATATATATATATATATATATATATATATATATATATATATATATATATATATAAAAGAAAAAAATATATATTTATATATATAGCTCAAAAAATATATATATATAGGTCAAAAAAAAATATATATATATAACATATGTAGCTCAAATATATATACATATATATATATAGTAAATCACTAGGAATCAAACAAAAAGCCTAACTAATGAACAATCTATCCAAACACACACTCAAAACAGAAAGCAAAACCTCAAAGAGACTACTAGGCATTTCAACAAACACTTGGGGGCTCTCCTTTGATTTCTCCAAGGATGGAAAAAAAAACATGTGAAATACACAAAAAGGAAGGCTAGAGCCTTGCTCACCTCCCCAAGGGTACCCCTAACCAATTTGGGTGTTCCTATAATGTGTCATGCATGAAGAAGGATATAAAACTATGAAAAAGCAAAGGTTTTACCTATTGGGTGGTTGATTTCCCGATGTAGTCTCCTATGGATGCTCTTGTGTCAAGTTGGACACAATTTCCTCCTCCTTTGGACACTTCTCCATGAGCTCCTTGGTCTCCAAGATCTTAGCCTTGTAGAATGAGGGTCTTAGAAGACTTTGAGAGAATTTGGGAGAGTTTCAATGGTAGGAATCCATGGAAATGGATGGGGGCTTCTTCTATGGTTTTGTGGAGGCTCTTTAATAAAGAAGAAGGTGATTTAATGCACTTAATACCAGCCAACTAAGGAAGATCTAATCCCTTCCTAAAATGTCCATTTTACCCTCTCAAGTCACCATGAACAATCTCCTAACTAAACGGTTAGATTAGCTCTAAGTGTGGGATTAAATCCTAGTCTAAACCAAGCCTAACATGATTTAAATGAATCTAGTTGTGTTCATCCTAGGTTGTGCGCTCAAGTGGTCATGTCTAGTCTAATTGGGTTCACAAGTTAAGGTTAAATTAATAGGCTAAACTAACAATGAATGAAACCTTCTCAATAAATGACTTAAGTGAATATTATATAAATAATATAAATGACAAAAATAGTCCTATCTAGGATTGTGGGAGTGACAAATCTACCCTCCTAAAAAAATTTTGTCTTCGAAATTAGAACAAACTAACACAAAAAACACAAGCAAAAATAAAGAGAACTATACCTCAAGGCTCAAAGAGATAAGGGTACCGCTCCCGCATGTCGTCCTCTCTTTCCTAGGTAGACTCACCTGGAGAGTGATGCCTCCATGTGACTCGAACCAAAGATATAACCTGATTCTGGAGTACCTTTATCCGAGGATCTAGAATCTCTACAGGCTGGTCTAGATAGTTAAGAGTAGGCCCCACCTCTATCTCAGAATGATCCAATACATGGCTAGGGTCTGCCACGTACCACCTCAACTGTGACACATGGAATACGTTATGAACTCCCTCAAACGTAGGCGACAAGTCTAGTCGATAGGCCACTGCACTGACCCTTTCAAGAATAGTGAAAGGCCCGATGAAGCGCGGGCTAAGCTTTCCGCCCCGGTCAAAGCGAATCGTATCCCATGTCAGAGAAATCCACAGGAACACCATACCACCAACCTAGACACAAAACAAGACTTAGCATACAAATCCTAAGCAATAATCACAAGCAAGCACAAACAGGAACTAAGGCTATACCTTGAACTCTACCTGTCTCCAGTGGCTATCGGCCCAATACCACTTCCTATAAAGAGCCACCCGAAGTCTATCTCTGATCAACCTATCCTTCTCAGCTATATTTACTACCATCTCTGCGCCAAGCAATATCCTCTCACTAACATCGTCCCATGATAAGGGAGTATGACACCTCCGTTCGTATAGAGTCTTGAATGACGACATCTCAATACTGGCCTGATAGCTGTTTTTGTAAGCAAACTCTACCTGGTGGTGATGGTCCTCTCAAGAACCCTCGTGATCTAACACACAAGTACGAAGCATATACTCGAGTGTTTGAATGGTCCTCTCTGACTTTTCGTCTGTTTGGAGGTGATACATGGTACTGAACTTGAACTGGTGCCCAAGCTAGCCTACAAACTCCTCCAGAAGTGGGAAGTAAAGCGACTACCCCGATCTGAGACTATGCTCACCGGAACTCCGTAAAATCTGACTATCTGCCACCTGTACATCTCTACCAGCTTCTCCGTAGACAATCCCACTTTGAAAGGCAAGAAGTGGGCCAATTTGATCAATCTATCAACAATCACCCAAATCGTGTCTTTCCCTCCCGAAGATCGTGGAAGTTCGAACACAAAATCCATAGTGATGTGCTCCCACTTCTACTCTAAAATGGGTAGTGGCTGAAGCAAACCACCTGGCCTCTGTCTCTCGGCTTTCACCTGCTGGCACACCAAGCAGCGAGATACAAACTAAGCTACCTCTCGCTTCATGTCATACCACCATACGTGCTCTCTCAGGTCTCTGCACATCTTATTGGATGCAGGATGAATAGAGTACAGAGATCGATGCGCTTCCTGAAGAACCTTCTTCCGAAGCCCTCCACTCAGAACGTACTGTCTACTACTAAGTCTTAGCGACCCATCTTCGGCTATAGAGAAATCGACTAGCAAACCTACCTGTACCGGCTCCCTGATGCTCCTCATGGCTATGTCATCATACTACGCTGATTTGACTCTGTCCAACAACTTTGACTGAATCTCTAAGCCCTATATTTGAATCTCTATTCCCGAAACGATCACCTCGATACCCAAACTATCCAAATCGGCCAATAGATGACGATCTGACGTCAAATACATAGCGACTGGATACCTGCTAAAGGCATCTGCAATTATGTTAGCCTTTCCAGAATGGTACTGCAACGAGATATTATCTCATGTTCAATTCCTTCTGAGTGAACACATACTTCAAGCTCTTGTGATCCATGAATATCTCAACTCGCTCTCCGTACAGGTAGTGCTTTCACAACTTCAAAGCAAAAATAACAGCTGCTAACTCCAGATCATGGGTAGGATAGTTCTTGTCATGAGGACGTAATTGCCTGGATGCATAGGCAATCACCTTCCCGTGCTGCTGAAGAACGCAACCCAAGCCCTTCCCAGAAGCATCGTTGTAGAAAGTGAAACCACCAGTCGCCTATGGCAACGCCAAGATTGGAGCTGTGGTCAATCTCTTCTTCAGCTCATCAAAGGTGCCTGACACTCCTTGGTCCTGATGAACTCTACGTCTTTCCTGGTGGTTCTAGTCATCGGCTCTGTAATCCGAGAGAAGTCCTGAACGAACATCCGGTAGTAGCTTGCCAGACCCAAAAAGCTCTGAACCTCGGTAACTAAGCTCGGTATGTACCACAACTCAAATATGGAAATCTTCTTCGGGTCCACTGAGATCCCATTCTCGGTCACAACATGACCCAAGAACACAACCTGCCATGGAAGAATTCACAGTTCGACAGCTTCCCATAGAGTTTCTCCTTTCTCAGAGTCTCTAGCACAATCCGCAGATGCTCCTCGTGCTTCTCCGGTGTCTTCGAGTAGATCAAGATGTCATCTATGAAGACCACCAAGAACTTGTCAAGCTACTGATGGAATACCTTGTTCATCAATTTCATGAATACCACTGGGGTATTGGTCAACCCAAATGGCATAATAGTGAACTCGTACTGGCCGTACCGAGTCCGAAAAGTCGTCTTCAGAATGTCCTCCCTCTTCACCTTCAAATGATGGTAACGGACCTCAAGTCTATCTTTGAAAATACCTTCGTGCTGCTCAACTAATCGAACAAGTCGTCAATCCTTGGCAATAGGTATTTGTTATTGATAGTGAGGTTGTTGAGTGCTCTGTAGTCGATACACATATGTACCGTCCCATCCTTCTTCGGTACAAATAGAACATGAGTGCCCCAAGGCGAAGAACTGGATCTGATGAAGCCCTTATCCTGCAGCAAATCGACTTGCTTCTTCAGCTCTTCCAACTCGCTGTTGTTGATCCTATAGACGTTCTGCGAGATAGGCTCAGCATCTGGCACCAAGTCTATAGAGAACTCAACATCCCTGTCTAGCGGCATCCTAGGCAACTCATTAGGGAAAACATCTAATAATCCTGCTATCAACGGATGTGGCAACTCCTGCTCCGTCAACATAGCTCTACGAAAACCATCTCTCGGCTCAGCTGCTACCCTGGCAAACTCAAACTCTGGCTCTCCCGACGGTTTAAACAAAACTCTGCCTCCTCTGTAGTCAATACTAGCATGGTGCCTGTTCAAATCCATACCGAGTACCATATCGTAGCTCGGAAGCGGCATTACGAGCAAGCACGTACTGAAATCCTAGCCTTCCAGTATAACTCTTCGTCCCTTACAAATATTATTGACCAGGATAATGCCTCCCCCAGTCATAATCTTGCAAGTCCTACCCTGAGATTCAGCAATAATATTGTGTCTAGAAGCAAAGAGACAGATAAAAAACTGTGTGTAGCACTAGAGTCAAACAAAACTAATGCAGGAAAGGAATCGAGAAGAATAGAACCTGCCACCACATCTGCTACAGGCTCGGCCTCCTCGACTGTCAGTACGAACGCTCTGCCCTGGGGTGCTTCCCTCTGATACTGGATAAAATGCTGTTACTGGGTCGATAGTGGCAGACCCTTCAGTTGAACAGCAGGTCCAGCTGGAGCTCTAGTAGGAGGTACTATGTCCTGTCCTCTTCGAGCTGGACGAGTAGGACAATCCTTCAATTGTTGGTCAGATGCTCCAAAGAACAGATAAGCACCCAACCTCTTCCTACAGACCTCTCGGGTGTACCCTGGCTTTCTGTAGAAGGCACACTAAGGAATCTGCTTCTGCTCCTGCTGAGAATGCACACGTGCTTGTGCATGGTGCTGGTGATGCTGATGATGATGCTGCTGTTGGAACGGCCTGTACTGAGTCTGAGGATGCTTGGCAGATCCTGTATTGGAACCCGTACCCATAGTATCGCTGCTCCCCTTGGGCCTGAGACCCAAGTCCTTCTTTGCAATCTGAGCGTCGATCAGAATATTCTCAAAGGTCATCGTGTGATGCCCAGACGTGCAAGATTTGACACTGTGGTTTCGGCCCCTCCTGAACTTGCGGGTCTTTTCTCCAGCATCATGAACCATGCCCTTGGCAAACCGGCTCACGCGGAAGAACTCAGCTGCGTACTCGTCAACTGACAAGTTCCCCTGTACAAGTCCCACAAACTGGCCCTCCAGAGCACTAAAAGCCAAATCAGGAAAGAATTCTCCTTGAATAGCCTCTTAAAGTTATCCCACGTTAAGCCCGTCACTGTCAGGCGAGGGTCTGTGTAGTACCAAGTCAGAGCAATATCGAAGAACTGACTCACTGCTGCTGCCAATCGCAGCCCCTTCAGAATCTGGGCCAACTCCAAGCTCCTCTCAATATCCTCTAGCCAGTCATCAACATAAAGGATCCCCTCTATTTCTTTGAAATCCCAAAGGAACATCTTTTTTAAATCTACCACTGAGCCAGGCCTTGCCTACTGCTGCTGCGACTGCTGGGCGGGAGCGCCGTAAGTCTAAACAGCAGCCACCATCTCCACAACAGCGAGTGCTAACTGGTATGCACTCTCGATACTCTTTTGTAGAACATCCGCCTATCGCTGCTGAGCCTCATCCTGTGCTCACTGCGCCTCCATCGTCTGCTGGAAGAGCACAAACTTCTGAGTGGCGTCGATCGGTAGCGTCGGTGGAGGTGGAAGAGTCTCCGAAAGAACGAGTATAGGCCTCTGAACTGGTAGAGAAAGGCCTCCTGGTGCTACTGTCACTCCCTACTGAACAACAGGGAAAGTAGGGGCAACCTCCTAAACGGTAGGTCCCTCTATCGGAGAAACAGGTCATGAAGTAGTAGACCTCTCCGATGCTGCACCGGGTCCAGCGGTCTGAGCTCTACTCTTCATCATCCTGAAGACAGATTCAAGCAAAGAGATTAATATGGCACAAGATAAGATGTCATCAAAGAAGGACAATTAAATTCGAAATACAAAAAGCGGTGTCATGATAATCAATGATCAGAAATTTTCCTAATACGTGATTGAGTAACTCCTAGCATAACCTAGAACCTATATCCTAATAACAGGCTCATAATTAGTACTCTAAGTCGAGTACCATTACGAAATTGTACTAGTTGCGATATGACCTATATAGGTTACCACAAAAATGTGTCACGACCCGTACCCTGTTTAGGGGCACGAGCACCTGGGTACGTCCAGCCTACACCGCAGAGTCCGCGGTAGAACGATGTATAGGTCATCTAGAACATATAACATTTAACACAATGAGTATAATCTGTCATCTCCGTATGAAGGAATATAATCATAACTAAATCACGTGAATCTAGGAAAGATAAGCACGAATATGATAGAGATAAAGATAAAATAGATAGTCTGAAATAGATACAGAGTCACGAACACAAGTTCAAAATTTAAGACATAAAACAAATCCCAAATAAGTACTACAGATCCAATGTTTCAAGCTGGAATACAAATCCAGTCAAAACCTAGCTAATCTAAGTCACTACAGACGGTGTGTCCTCTATGAGCTTCGGCTCCACAGGCAAGTCCTGATCATAGTCTTCATCTATCCCAAACCCATAGAAGGTAGTGCAGTCTGCATCTAAGTCCTCTGAAAAATAGTTATCTAGTCAGGATTGAAGCGAGTACAAACGCCAATAGCAGTTCCAATGAATTGACAAATACTATAAGAAACAATTATAATAAAATACAAGACAGAATATCAAGACTGGAATTAAAACAGTATAAGGTAAACTGAATATCACGTCATGGTGTAAGATATATAATAAAATTGGAATATAAAGTGATACAGGTAATCCGATGTACAATATAAATATAAATGGTGCCTTGGGATATTAGAGCATTATGTGATCGGCTTGGGTCCAGATTAGGCTGTTCTATTTGTTCGGCTATGCACAAGTACGAGTATAGAGGATCAGGCTGGCTAAAATAGAATGTTGTGCCCAAGTAGTATCAGGTCAGTCTACATCCTACTGTGGCGAGGGTGAAGCTATGCACAAGTAGTAAACATGTGGGATGTTGATCACATAACTTCTCATAACTCCCCAATCCCCTGAATAGTATAATGGATCCAACCATGACACGGCATGACACGAGATTCAAAGAGCAAGAGGCCAGCCCACTTCCAAATCGGTATCTATACAAGTACAAGAATCAGGATCGAACAAGGTACCAATATACCAAGTAAACTAGGAATAACATCTCATGGCGAAATCCATCGTATATTAGTCTGCGTATCCTCGTGTCGAGAATCAAGTAAAACACTACAACTGAACAGATATAGAAAATATAAAAGCATTAAAAACTATCAGAGAATATACTCGCCTGTGATCCTGAACTGTCAATATGAATCGAGGCTCAAAGTGGAGTCACAGACCTATAGATGAGATATACATGTGTTAAATGGGGTTTAACAGTGTTAGACATGGTTTTCTAGTGTGTGATATGCAATCTAGGTCAAGACTAGGTAAAGCGTTGACTCACAGTTGACTTTTTAGTCAAACTGGTCAACCCTGGTCAAACCCTAGTCAAATATAGGTCAAATGTTGACTCAAGGTTGACTTCCAGTCAAAATAGTCAACCTTGGTCATCTATGGTCAAGTTAATCTCCAGGAAGTCCTTACCTACCTAATGTTAACCTTTAGTCTATTATTACTATATATATATATATATATTTTATATATATATATATATATATATATATATATATATATATATATATATATATATATATATATATATATATATAAGGGGTATGCCCAATATATCCTAGGTAATCTATTACCTTAGAGTAGGTAAAATCCTATACCTACCATATACTCTACCTTAGGCTATAGGTAAACTATCTACCTTAGATTAATAGATAACCATATACCTATATTCTCATTACCTTAGATAACTTAGGATATGAAAATACTATATATATCTAACCCTATAAATGCCTCAATCAAACCCAAAGTAAATCGTGGCTTCGCATTGCGACACCAATGTTCCCCAATAGCCAACCAAACACTGCAAAGGGATACCGCCAGGTAAACCAAGCTCTCTAATATAACTAATATCCTAACTTAACTAATCATCTGTAAACTCACATGAACCTAACACTCACATTCACAAATCTCTCTAACCCTCACAACCCCCGATCCTACATTCAAACCATACAAAATCCAAGGATCCAAACTCTCACCTCTCACTCACAAACTCTGACTAACAATCCTAATTTACTACTCACATATTACTCTAAGGATACACCATGATATCCTAAACTATGACACTAGGATACTAACTAAACTACCTCTAACATGAACTAACATAACCAAATCTGAGAACTCTCAGATCTCTGAGCTAACTAAAACCAAATCCCTCTAATAACCCACACACACATACAGGGAAATGGCCAAGATACTAACATCCTAAGAAAACCTATGATAGATACTGATATTAACCTCTAACCAAGCTACTAATAACTGATACATCAATATCTTGACACCATCTAAACCTATTTCCTCTGATACATTAGAAAATAACTTAGGATACACCATGGTATCCTAACTCACACACACAACACTGTCCACTGCAGCAGAGCCTAGCCAACTCGAGCTACTACCTGCTTATGTAGCAGGGCCCAAACTCCTACTGCCTAATCACATGCAGCAGGGCCACTCTCATGCTCTCTTGTGTAATACCTCAATACTGCCCAAGCAAGCCAATGGCCTAAGTCCTTGGGGCTATGGCACACTGCTGCATGTTGCTGCACTACTAATGCTTAAAGCTACTACTTGGTATTGCCAAACAAGGCAGCTAACATGCCCTGCTGCTCTGTAACAGAGCCAAACTCGAGCTCAAAGCTAATGCCAACGGCAAACTCAAATGGCCAAGTGCCATACTGCACTTAGCAGTGCAGGCCCGAGCCTGGGTTCTCTTGTTGCTGCCAACTGCTCTGTGCAGTGCTGAACCCGACCCCCTCTCACAGACTACACAACAACCCCATGTTCACTTGACAGTGAACCACCATTTTATATGTCCAAACACACATATATATAACATATGCAGCTCAAATATATATATATATATATATATATATATATATATATATATATATATATATATATATATATATAGGAAAAAAAAAATATATATAGGAAATTACTAGGAATCAAATAGAAAGCCTAACTAATGAACAATCTATCCATACACGTGCTCAAAATTGAAAACAAAACCCCAAAGAGTCTACTAGGCATTTCAACAAATACTTGGGGGCTCTCATCGAATTTCTCGAAGGATGGCATAAAAACCCCATATGAAATGCACAAAAAGGAAGGTTAGAACCTTGCTCACCTCCCCAAGGGTACCCCTAACCAACGTAGGTGTTCCTACAATGTGTTATGCATGAAGAAGGAGCTAAACTATAAAAATGCAAAGGTTTTACCTATTGGGTGGTTGATTTCCCAATGTAGTCTCCTATAGATGCTCTTGTGTCAAGTTGGACACAATTTCTTCCTCCTTTGGACACTTCTCTATGAGCTCCTTGGTCTCCAAGCTCCTAGCCTTATACAATGAGGGTTTTGGAAGAGTTTGGGAGAATTTGGGAGAGTTTTAATTGTAGGAATCCATGGAAATGGAAAGGGACTTCTTCCAGGGTTTTGTGGAGGCTCTTTAAGGAAGAATAAGGTGATCTAATGCACTTAAAACCAGCCAACTAAGAAAGCCCTAATCCCTTCCTAAAATGTCCATTTTGCCCTCTCAAGTCACCATGAACAATCTCCTAACTAAAGGGTTAGACTAGCTCTAAGTGTGGGATTAAATCCTAATCTAAACCAAGCCTAACATGACTTAAATGAAGCTAGTTTTGTTCACCCTATGTTGTGGGCTCAAGTGGTCATGTCTAGTCTAATTGGGTTCATAAGTCAAAGTTCAATTAATAGGCTAAACTAACAATGAATGAAACCTTCTCAATAAATGACTTAAGTGAATATTCAAGTAATATAAATAATATAAATGATAAAAATAGCCTATCTAGGGTTGTGGGTGTGACAACTACTGTAACGTCCCAGTCCCAAAATACGTAGGACTAAGTACGTAGATATGCCAGCTGTATACATACGAAGTATACTCCAATATATGGAATCCTCGTATGTATACATAAGCTATAAATGCAGTAAAACCAAGACTAACTAAGCTTATCCACAAAATGAAAGAATAAAAGATATCATATAATCAACTACGAAATTGTCATTGGTACATGTAGTTGGTCGGAGACAAATGTACTACCAATTATAAAAAAAAATACATAACAAAAGAAAGAGTTTGGCGAGCGAAGCGAAGACGATCAAAGTGCAATCATCCTCGAAGAAATAGAGATGATCATGGCCATGGCTAGAACACCTGCAAAAGACAAGAGCACACACCTAGAGAGATAACCAGGTCTTCAGAGGGATGTAACAAGATACATAATATCATGCCATATAAACTGAATAAATACTGCTCAATAATAATAAGTAAGATCGGATCATAACATGGTCTAATACCTCACCATTGGGATTAGCGTACCATTCCCCCAACCAAATAAGGACATGAGATGGCACTCTAACCTACGATGAAGTATCTTTCCAAGTCACGAATCCAATTGTAGAAGCATGGAAAATGATAAAGAAAGATCCATGCGGCTAGGGAATCCCATACGGTTCAGGTAGCTTATGCGGTTCGGGAATTCATGCGGCTCAAATGTCCATGCGGCTCGATAATTGCCATACGGCTCAGAGAGGTGCCACGTAGCCTGCAAACAACTCTCCCCATACTGCATTAAATGTCTCGATGGCTGACAACTCTGACAAGTGACGGCCCTGACACAAAGATGCAATTATGACTCTGTCATAATGGCAGAATCCTCAGAAAATGAAGGAAATCTCTGACACAATCCCCAGATATCCAGAAAATCACATGCAGCCTTGACACGTGTACAGTCATATGCGGCTCGAGCAGAGACTCCTCATGCGGCTCAGGCCGAACCTGTCCTATACGGCTTAGGTCGAAACAGTCTTATACAGCTCAAGCAGATGCTCCCCCTATGCGGCTCAAACATAGGTCTTCCCATGCGGCTCAAGCAGAGGCTTCCCCATGCGGCTCACAAGGACTATCTCCATGCGGCTCACGAAGGAGTTGCCTATTATGCGGCTGCCTACGTTAATGCGGGTCAGATTTCCTCTAGTGGCTCGCAGGACATGTATCATAAAGCCAATCAATCTCCCAGATTTATTGCAATCAAAGATTGGGTCAAATCCCAATAATCTGGGACACGTGGCGGAAGAATGAATTAAATTTATTCATTCAAATTTGCAGACATCAGCAAATCATCATGATGGACATTTATTGCAATCAGCATTAATTGCTGATGGGATTTGGCACAATCTACCTTAATGGCCCAGATTCATCATACGCAAAACTAATGGTCTAGATTGACCAAAACAACAGGCCGCCGCCAATTCAAGGAGATAATTGTGGCAAACCCTAATGATTGCATCCCATTCCTATAAATAGCAAGGTGCCATTCCCTTGCAGAAGGACGACAATCACCCAGGAGAATCACACAGAAAGACAACCATCAGAGAGAGAACAAGAGACCCCTTTTCGAGATCAGATCACCAGAGCACAAGGAGAGAATAGCCAGAAAGCAAAGAGAGCATTTTTTCAACGCCAAGCAGATCTTCTCGGGAGTCAAGGCTGCATACCGATCGTCCAAGGAGTAAGGCAGAGCGGCCGTCGCTTTTCTGAGCCTCTATCGTCACCCCCCAGAATCTAAAAAAAATTATTGTACTTAGACTGCTGTACCTAGATTTTCGTCCCTAGGCTTTCTTTGTACAAGCGAGTTTGTATTGTGAAGTAAAAGTCCAGTCCTTCCAAAAAATTGTTCTGCTCTTTTATATTTCATGGCAAACACGATGGCAACTCTGCTGGGGACAAACTACTCCACGGCTGAGGAGTTGGTAACGCAATCGGATACAGCCAAACTTGGCTCCACACAACAGAAGATGGTCGTCCGCTTCGACCAACAGGCGTTCGAAGAAATGCTCTCCGAAGAAAGCACTGGCCCGGTCCAGAAGCGTACCCGCACAACGAAGGCTCGCAAAGAGTGGAGGCTAAAATCATTTGCTCCTCCCCAAGCCCACGACGGAGTACTCTCTGCTACCCAAAACGGCAAAGGCGACTCTCGCACGGCCCCACTTCAAGTCATAGAAGACTCTGCTGTCCCAAGTCCGACAGAGGAAAGCACTACGATGCTGGACTTACAGGGGCAAAGAGCGATTCTATGTGCTCCATAAAAAAATCGAACAAGGGCTCTAGCCTCAAAGCGAAGACTTATACGGCCAAGATTGCCAGCCGCATGAATGATGACCATGCGGCTGAAGCTGCTATACATATGCATAATACTCATGCGGCCGGGATTTCCAGCCGCATAGAGAACACTCATGTGGCCAGGATTTCCAGCCGCATGGAGAAGACCCATGCGGCTGCGACTGTCAACCGCATGAAGATTGTTGATTCCAGCCGCATGATGCCTATTCCACGTGGCTCTGTCTTCGACCGCCTCTCCTATGGTCCTGATCTCCTGTGCTCCCAAGAGGATGTGTCTGACTCTCTCCAGCACCACTTGGACTCTTTCTACTATGTGCCCTCACGCGCTAGAGTGAAGAAGTCCAAGGCAGCGCGAGCTTGGCAAGCTCAGCCGACTGTCCCGACCTCTGACCATCCGAGCGCTCCGTATACCGTTATGCAGGCCTCTGATGGAAAGTTGTACAGAACCACTCGAGACCAGCCCCCGGCGACAAACGGACAAAGTGGTTCCTCTGACCTGCGTGAGACTATCCTTCACAAGCGCAAGAAAAAAGAAGGGGCCTCGATGTGCAAAGAGTCCTCACACGGACGTCACCGCACCCAGGTCATCGTCAACTGCTGCTGCAACAACGCGACAGTAAAAGAAGACCGGCCGTCCGTCTTTCGAAGGCTACAACATCCGAGCTCAGAGGACGAGGCGTCTCCTGTTGTCTCCTGCAACTCTAGTCATAAAATCCCCGCTGAGGGGAGAGGGAAGAAGACAAGCGTCTCCAGTCCAAAGCAACCACTACAGCAAAGAGACTTTCGTCTAAACGGTTGTCCACCACCGAGGTTTTCCAGGACACCCGTTCAAAGATGAAATCTGCTAAAGTGGGGGATTCATCATCCACACCGCTGGGGGTCGCTAGAACTGGGGGTAGCACTCCTCCGAACATCCACGACAATCTGATGTTCCAAGGAGATGAGCCCGAGGAAATATCTCTCCCATCAGATACAGCAGGTACCGACGTCCCCGAGGGCTTTCACGACTCTCAAGATGAAGCAAGCTCTGAAGCTGGGGGTACTATTCCCTCCGAGTCCGAACCAGAAGAGAACATTCCCACATACCCCGATGACTTCTCGGTACATGGGTATGACTCGGAGGGCACATCCTCCACCGTTCCTTCCATCTCTCCTCATGTAAGGACGGTGTTCATGACGGATAGCAACCATGGTGGTTCCAACGATCGCCAACGCATCGACACTCTAGAGGCCATACTCACGCCTTGGTCAAGTCTATAGACGAGATCAAAGCGGCTCTTCCAACTCTGCAAGGAGGGACACCTGGCCAAACAAGCACGGGTCCTGCGGTCAATGCAGACTCGAACTCAGCAGCACCAAACTCGGGCAACAATCCTCCTGGAACAATATCTCCCACCGCTGTGGATGAGGCCAGCGAAGCAAGAAGATAGGTCCAGGAGCTCTGAGCCATGTTTCACGCTCGGGAAACCTCTCAAGACCTCAGAATACGGCAACCATACCCTACTGCATGGAGGGATGTCCCTTTCCCACCAAGATATAAGCCGTTCAACATCAATTCCTATGATGGCAAGACCTCCGTAAGTCGGTACATTACTTACATCGAGGTCACCACCGACTATCTGCCCCACGACGATGCCATCCTTACACGATTATTCTCGGGGCATTGGAGGGAGTCGCCTTCGACTGGTATCGCAACCTACTAGACAACTGTATCCACTCCTTCGCCAGCTTCAAGTGCATGTTCTTGGAGAGATTCTATGAAGTTGGACAGGACGTCATAATGTCCACCCTCATGGACGTCGTCCAAGGGGAGAAGGAGCTGACAAGGAACTATATGAGCGGTTTCGCCAAACCGCAATGAAGTTGCCTTCTAGTAATCCGGATTCCTCCTTAATTGAAATTTGCCAAAAGAGACTGCTTCCAACAATCAGTCTCTGGATGGGCGAAAGTCAATTCAAGGACTGGAAGACGTTCATCATCATGCCACTAGTGCC